>BPLR01008328.1:0-186851 GCA_021605095.1 Caerostris extrusa | reverse complement strand
CGAAATTTTGAATAAATTTTACAGATTTTGAATACATTTTACAAGATTTTTGAATAAACTTTACGAATTTTGAAGAAATTTTATGAATTATTAAATACATGATATGACTTACTAAATATGCATTCGAGGTAGTAAATTTACTATACGAATTATTGAATAAACGATCTGGTATTAAATAAATTATCGATTATTAAATAAATGATATGACTTATAAATATGCAATTATTTAATAAATGTATATTAATTTTTTAAATAAAATTAAGCTTATCTGCTGCTAAAAATTTACTGCACTAAATTTGGAACAAGAAGTTTGATTGTGCATGCAAACTGGAAATCTTTAATTTTATATTGGAATAAAAAATGGAATTCAGAATAGGGTAGAAGTAATCTCTAGAAATATAATAGTCAAAATAACTGCTGTTTTTAAAAATCTTTATTTTAAAAACTATGGATAAATGAAATTGTGTGAAAAAGAATTACCGTGCATAAATCAGGGATGGGTTTGAACCATACCTTGTTTCAGTTCAATACTTATAAGAATAGAATTTTTATAAATGAAGAATTCACGGAGAGGATTCTGGTTTGATTCCTATAATTTACGTGAATCATGCACATCTGACTCAGCTTAAACGTCTCGAATTTTGTGAAATCAGATTGAGATTATTTATAATATTTAAAAATAAATTTATAGGCAGTAAATTTGAGAGTATTTTATTACTTTTTCCCTATATTGGCTCCTGAATTTTATATGTAAAGCTAAAAACTAGCTAATAATATTTATAACTTAATTCTATATTACGGGCAATAAGAGTAATAACGAAAAGTGGTAAAAATGTTTTATACACCAAGTTATTAATTCTGATAACAATGCAGCAAATTTGCAATTCTAAAGACCTCATTAACTATATTGAGCCATATAACTCACTTGAAAATTTTCAAACATGACTGATTATGCATATTTTTATTGTTTGAATAGTTGGGCATCAGTTAGTAGCGCATACTTTAATTACTGAAAAATTTCTAAATATATTCATTTCCCTTCATTGGCGAATTAAATGCATATCATTTTATCAAACTAATGATGGCTAATAATCGATTTCAGTTACATGCTAATTATATGTTGATAAAGCATTTAATTAATCTCAAAGGTAAGATTTGCGACCACGCAATTTTATTCTAAGGCTAATTTAAAATTGCATGTAAAAATACAGACTGTATGGAAAAATGAAATAAAATAAATCGTGCTGTACTTTTACTGAAGACAAGAAATTGGTAGGACAACACTGAATTCTGCCATGATTTTTAATTAATCTCAGATTTCATGTAAAAAGTGCCACCTTCTTTTTGGGAAGAATCCATGAATTGTTAATGGAGGCTCCATTCATATACACATATCCAATTTATTCAGGGACACTCGAAGAGAAAGAACCTAACAAAATTGGATTGAAGTTTGGGTTTCTCTTTTTTATTGCGATAGTTTAATGCGCCTCTTTAGAAGCAAAAAGGGAGAAATAATATGGCAGAACAGAGGGAAAAAGTGTCCTCCATTTCGTTTTCATTAAAAAATTTTTCTCCCCAGGAAATATTATTTTTGCCGCCTCTCGGAAAACGTCTGCGCTATAAAATGTCATAAAAACTAAGAATTAGTTTCATGGGACAGGAGAGGAAGCTAAAGGTCCTCAGGAGCTCAGTCATGCAAAATTTTCTATTTTGCATATATTCTTTTCTTTTTCTTTACAATATTAATAAGCTGGGAGGTGATAACAAAAAAAAGAAGAAGATTCTTTCTTTTCTTTACTTTGCTTTTTTTTTTTTTCAAGGTCAAATCCCCCTCTGGTTTTGATTGCTTGGTACTGGAGAAAGGTGTCTTGAGTTGCCATCTTCTTCCTGATGAGTGGTATTACCTTTTTAGAAAGAAAAGTTTAAACATTTTAAGAAGAGTGAAAAAAAGTTCTTTCTTTTTTTTTGAAATATATATATATATATGTAGAAAATGTTTGGATATCTACTCAATAACTTACTTGTATCTCAAAGATGGGGATAGAAAAAAGAATTTTGGAATTAGAAGTGAGATGTTTTATTAAAGGGGCAATTTGGTCTGAAAGAGGTGTCGACCATTTTGGATTTAAAGGGCGAGAAATAGGACATTAAAAAAAAAGGTAATGATGTTTACTTGTAATTAAAAGCAAAGGTGGGTGATATTGCATAATGTCCTTTTTTTATATTGTGAAAAGAATATTACGGATTTTTATTTTTGACAATTGCAACAATTTTTTTCGGTTGCTGTAAGAATTAAAAATATGTTTGAATAACTAAATACTTATAAGTACATTATAACTAGAATTAGATAGCAATAATTAAGAATTTTAATTCAGGTATTCTTAATAAGACGAAATAATTGAAAACTGTCTTGACATTAAGCTTTTACTAGTAAAATAAAATGTTTCCATAATCTAGCACATTTTTCAAGAATTGCTTGTCCTGTGAAGACAATTCTTTACTGTTGTGTAACTTTTAAAGTGAATTTTTAAAGATTTAAAGAAGTCTTTTATTAGATTTATTGCATAGTCAGAAAAACATATCTTCCGCAACATTTTGACAGAAAAATTCGATTAATGTTTTTCTGTTTGAACGACAAATATCGCGGGAGCCTTCGAAAAGTTTTATATGAAGTCTTGTTTTTAAACCTTACTAATAAATATATAAAACTACATGGAAAAACATTTAATGAATAACTATTGACGTGAACAATTCGTTAATATATTATACAATTTAATAAATTTTGAAGATAATAGTAATGAAAATTAATCATCTTTTCAATGTACCGAAAAATTAAAGTTTTCAATTTCTTTGCAAGTTGACGATATTTCGACAATGAGTTATAGTATAAAAGTATTCATAAGAAACAAAAGCAAAATTTTCTGGATAAACAAATTATAAAAATAATATTAATATATATTGATATTAATAAATAATTATATTGATATTAATAAAATTAAATAATGAAATAATTTAAAATTATAAAATTAAATAATTGTGCTGATAGAACACGCATAAAATTCAGTGCTTGATAAAATTGCGTGACAAATTATCAAATTTCGGAGTTCTCTGGTTCATTTATTTAGCGCCATTTTTATTTATGACGTCATTACCCACAATGCATTGTCGTTGCGGCTTGTACAGTGTTGATATGACCACTTCCTATTCGTATAATTTATGTGAATCATGCACATTCGACTAACTTCAACGTTTCAGATTTTTGTGAAATAAAGAATGAATTGTTTATAATATTAAAAAATGAATTTATTACATAGTAAATTTGAGAACATTTTAATACTTTCCTTAAGATGCCGCTGAATTTTATATGTAAAACTAAAAGCTGGATAATAATATTTATCATTAATTTTTTACTAGAGTAAAATTTAATACACAAAAATTAATTAAAAATGTTACAAGAAATACGCCAATTTATTAATTCTGATAACAATGCAGCAAATTTAAAGAATTTAAAGATCTCATTAAACTATATTAGCATATAATTCACTGGGAAAATTTTCAAAACATGATTATGCATATTTTTATTGTTTAAATAGCTGGAAGCATTGAATTTAGTATCGCATACTTAATTATTGAAAAAAATTTTGGATTATTGAATATATTCATTAAAATACCTCTATCGTTGGCGAATTAAATGCATATCATTATCCAACTAATAACAGCTTAATAATCGATTTCAATTATGCTAATTATTTATGTTGATAAAGTAATTAATTAATCTGAAGGTAAGGTTTCCGACCACGCAATATTATCCTACTTAAAGCTAATTTAAAATTGCATGATTATCCTCGACTGTATGGAAAAATCAAAAACAAAATAAATCGTACTGCTTTTTACTGAAGACAAAAAAGTGTAGAACAACAATAAATGCCATCATGATTTTTTTAATTATTCTTGATTTGGTATAAAAGCTGCCACCTTCTTGAAAAAGAGATCCATGAATTGTTATTAGGGTCCATTCATATACATATCCAATTTATTTGGGACACATGAAGAGAAAGAACCTAAACAAAAGATGGGAGCTTGGGTTTCTCTTTTTTAATTGATAGTTTTAATGTGCCTCTTTAGAAACAGAAAGGGGGGAATAATGGGGAACAGAGGGGAAAAGTGTCCTCCATTTCGTTTTCATGATTAAAAACATTTTCATCCCCAAGGAAAATATTATTTTTGCCTCTCGGAAAACATCTGCAGTATAAAATGTCATAAAACCTAAATTAGTTTAGTGGGACAGGAGAGGAAGCTAAAGGTCCTCCAGAACTCGAATCAGATATTTGCATATATTCTTTTCTTCTTCTTGCAATATTAATAAGCTGGGAGGGTATTAACAAAAGAAAGATTCTTCTTTCTTTCTTCTTTTTTTTTTTTCAAGATTCAAATTCCCTCTGGTTTTTGATTGCCCAATTCATTACTGGAGAAAGGTATCTTGAGTTTGCCATCTTCTTCTACCAGATGAGTGGTATTACCTTTTTAGAAGAAAGTTTAAAACATTTTAAAGGAAAGGGAAAAAAAGTTTTTTTGTTTTTTTAAATTAAAATGTTTAAGGAAATATCTACTCTAAATAACTGCCTTAATCTCAAAGCGAATAAGGATGGAAAAAGAATTTTTAAAAGGGAATCTGTTTATTAAAGGAGCAATTTGGTTGGGAAGAGGTGTCAGCCATCTTGGATTTAAAGTGCAAATGAGACATTTAAAAACGGTAATGATGTTTTACTTTTAATTAAGAAATCAAAGGAATTAGGCGGTATTGCTTAAATGATGTCCTTTTACATTGTGGAGAATTGCAATAATTTTTTATTCTTAGAAAAAGGATTACGCATTTAAATGATTTTGAATAACTAAATATTTTATTAGAAAATTCAATTTTTTTGAAAGATTTGTTTTTCTTCAAAATGGAAAATTTAATATTTTATAAGTAAAATTATAACCAAATAAATGTTAAAATTTTAATTCAGCGTTTGAGATTATTTTGTTTAAAATGATTTTCTAAAAAGATTTAAAGAAAGAATTCTTTTAATAAATTTATTTCACTTAAATTATTATAAGAAACCGTAATAAATTTATTTCAAGGTATTATTGAAAGCGTACCTTTCAAGTTCTTGTTCTTTTTTATGTTTGGACTTTAAACATGGCAGTACATTTCAAAAATTTTTATAGAAAGTTTTGTTTCAAATTAATAAATATGTAAAAATTACATGGAAAAACACTTAATAGATAACTGTAGAATTGAAATTCTTTTTAATATTCTTGCAATTTTTTACAAATATAGTAAAAAAATACTAGTAAAATCGAATATCTTTTCAATATTGTGAAAAAGTTATTAAATTTGTCAATTCCTTTGCAAATTGTTGATATTTTGACTATGCTCTACTGTGTAGACCGTGGTATTCATGTAACAAAAAATAATTTTCTCAATAAATCTTATTTATAAGCAACGTAATAATTACCCACAATGCAATACCGCAACAACCACAGGTGTTGGAACATAATTTTTGTTATTTTATCTTTAAAATAAAAAACAAGGATATTTTATTTTTATGTTTCTTAAAACTCAAAAAGACTTCCAAAATTAAGATATCAATTCTAATCATGAAAGCTACATTAAAAAAAAATAAATAAAAAATAAAAAATTTCATACAGCGGTAACTAATATTTTTTCTTTTTTTTTTTTTTTCTCCGATTGACTGCAAGCACTTGAATCCAAACATACTAATTTATTTATTAAAAGTTTCACTTTCAATTACTGATTGCTTTGTCACAGAATAAGAAAGTCAGGTTTAATTAATTAAAGTGTAAAAGAATCAAAGAGGTAGAAAAAAAAAAAAAATCAACTTTTTATTTTTTTTTAAAAAAAAAAAGTCTTCTTTAACAGTTTGGCAAATAGAAACGAGAATGTTGGATCTTTTATTTCTGTTTAGTTTCGTTTTCCGAATCAGAATCTTCATGTTTTTGCTGGCTCGCTACTAAATCACTGAAACGTTATCTCAATTAAAACTATTGATAAGGATTGTAAAAAAATGACAACAGGAATGCTGTCACTTTTTCATATTGTTTTATTTTAAGATTTTTTTAATCCCTCATTCTTCCGTGCATCAGTCATTTATTTAAAATGAAAAAAATCTTTATTGGATACATATTTTCTTCCTCTTTTTAACGTTGAGGTACATAGAAGGGGTATAAGTCAAAAATTTTTGGAATATCATCTTCTTACATTTCATGGTGACTGGTTGCCGTTTTAATTTTCAGTTTTCGAATATTTTTTTTTAATTCTCTAGAATAAATTTCACATATTGCAAATAAGAATCAAACATTTTTCAAGTAAGTTGAATCAAGTAAGTTGAGAAAATAATTACTTCAAAAAAATGGTGTGAAGTTTTAAATTAAATTAATATAAAAAATTAAATTAAAAATTAATATCAGTTAATTAATATTAATTATCAATTAACATCGATACCTTAATCCTTTCAAAACTGATACTAATGTGTGTTTAACTTTTAAATAAAATTATTGTAACTGAACGAAAAATAAAAAACCGTTGAAACATATTTGCTACTTTTAGGTTTTCTTTTTTAATATTAACAATCAAAGATCATAAAAATTGCCATAAATTTTTTTTTCCCCTAAAAGTTTCCTCAAAATATATATCTATATCTTTTCGAGATTCATACTAATGTGTGTTTATTTTTTAAATAAAATTAAACACACTTTCTTCTCCCTAAAAATTTACTGCACTTAAATTAAGGAACAGAAAGTTTGATTGTGCACAAATTGGGAAATCTTTTCTTTTTTTTTTTTTTTTAATTTCTTATTTTAAAAACTGTGTAAAAAAAAAAAAAAATACCGTGAAAATCAGGGGATAGGTGTAATTTGAACCATTTCGTCCATACATTCGGTTAAATTCAGAAAAAAATTCGTTTAGTACAATTAACTGCAATGAATCAAATCGAATATACCTTGTTTCGTTCAATAATTATGAGAATAAATTTTAGAAATGAAGAATTCATGGCGAGATTAGTTGATTCGAATAATTTATGTGCATCACATTCGATACAGTTTCAACTTCTCAGATTTCGTTAAATGAGATTGAATTGTTTATAATAATTAAAAATACATTTATGACCACGTAGAACATTGAGAACATTGAACATTTGAGAAAATTTTATTACTTTCCTTATGAAGCCTCTGAATTTTATATATAAAACTAAAAGCTAGTTAATAATATTTATAACTAATTTTATATTATAGACTAAATTTAATGCACAAAAATTAATAAAAACTGATCAAAGAAAAATACCTCAAGTTATTAATTCTGATAGTAATACAGCAAATTTAAAGAATTCTAAAGACCTCATTAACTATATTAGCATATAACTCACATGAACATTTTCAAAAATAATTGATTATGCATATCTTTATTGTTTAACTAGCTGGAAGCATTGAATTTAGCAGCGCATACTTAATTATTGAAAATTTCTTAATATATTCATTAAAATATCCCTACCGTTGGTAAATTAAATGCATATCATTATCAAACTAATAATAGCCAATAATCGTTCTCGATTATGCTAATTATATATGTTGATAAAGCAATTAATTAATCTCAAGGTGAGGTTTTCGACCACGCAATTTTATCCTACTTAAAGCTAATTTAAAATTGCATGCATAACCTAGACTGTATAGAAAAATCAAAATAAAATAAATCGTACAGCTTTTACTGAAGACAAAAGTGGTAGGACAATAATAAATCCCACCATGATTTTTAATTATTCTCGATTTCGTATAAAAAGCTGCCGCCATCTTGCGAAAGAGATCCATGAATTGTTATTAGGGTCCATTCATATACATATCCAATTATTCGCGACACATCAAAAGAAAGAACCTAAACAAAAGATGCGAGTTTGGGTTTCTTTTTTTTAATTGATAGTTTTAATGCGCCTCTTTAGAAACAGAAAGGGGAAAATGATGGCGGAACAGAGGGAAAAGTGTGCCTCCATTTCGTTTTCATGATTAAAAACATTTTTCATCCCCAGGGAAAATATTATTTTTGCCTCTCGGAAAACATCTGCAGTATAAAATGTCATAAAAACTAAATTAGTTTCATGGGACAGGAGAGGAAGCTAAAGGTCCTCCAGAACTCGAATCAGATATTTGCATATATTCTTTTTGTTCTTCTTGCAATATTAATAAGCTGGGAGAGTATTAACAAAAAGAAAGACTCTTCTTCTTTTTTTCAATATTCAAATTCCCTCTGGTTTTTGATTGCCCAATTCATTACGGGAGAAAAGGAATCTTGAGTTGCCATCTTCTTCTACCAGATGAGTGGTATTACCTTTTTAGAAGAAAGGTTAAGACATTTTAAAAGAAAAAAATATTAGAAAGTTCTTTCTTTTTTTTTTTTTTTTTTTTTGAATGAAAATGTTTAAGGAAATATCTACTCTAAATAACTGTCCTAATCTCGAAGCAGAATGAGGATAGAAAAAAAATTCGGAATTAAAAGTGAATCTGATTATTAAAGGAGCAATTTGGCCCCAAAGAGGTGTCAGCCATCTTGGATTTAAAGTGCGAAATGAGACATTAAAAAGGTAATGTTTTTTACTTTAATTAAGAAAACAAAGGAATTAGGTGATATTGCATAAATGATGCCTTTTTACATTGTGAAAGAATATTATGGATTTTTTGGGGACAATTGTAACAATTTTTTAGTCGCTGTACGGATTAGTTAAAAATATGTTTGAATGTATGTTTGGATAACTAAATATTTTATAAGTACATTATAACTGAATTAGATAGCAATAATTAAAATTTAATTCCGAGTAATCTTAATAAGAGAGAAAATATTGAACACTGTCTTGACATTAGGCTTTACAATTAAAATAAAATGTTTCCATAATCACCATAATTTTTTCAAAGAATTGCTTTTCTTCTGGTAAAGACATTCTTTTCTGGTTAATTTTTAAAGTGAATTTTTAAAGATTTAGAGAATCTTTTATTAGATTTATTTCATAGTCAGAAAAACGTATTTTCGGCAACATTTTGGCAAAATCCTATTAATTTTTTTTTTCTGTTTGAACTTTCAACATCGCCGTAGCTTTCAAAAAGTTTTTATATGAAGTCTTGTTTCAAATTAATAAATATATAAAACTACATTTAAAAAAACATTTAATAGATTACTATAGACGCGAACAATTCGTTAATATATTAAACAATTTAATAAATTGAGTAAAAAATACTAGTGCAAATTGAATATCTTTTAATGTACCGAAAAAATTATTAAATTTTTCAACGATATTTCGACGATATTTATGACGATATTTCGACAATGAATTATAGTGTAAACGTATTTATAAGAAGCAAAGCAAAAATATTCTCGATCAACAAATTATAAAAAATAATATTAAGATATATATTGATATTAATAAATAATTAATTTGATACTAATAAAATTAAATAATTTAATAATTTAATAAAATAATTTAAAATTATATAATTAAATAATTGTGCTTTATTAGAATGTATCAAATTCGTGACAATAAATTATCATATAATATCAAATTTCCGAGTTTTTTAGTTCATTTATTTATCGCCATCTTTATTTATGACGTCATTACCCATAATACATTGTCATTGCAACCACAGTGTGGGAACATAATTTTTTCTAATTTATGTGAATCATGCACATTCCATCTAGCTTCTATGTTTCAGATTTTGTGAAATGAAATTGAGTTGTTTATAATAATTAAAAATACATTTATAACCACGTAAATTTGAGAAAATCTTATTACTATCCTTATGAGGCACCTGAAATTTATATGAAAAACTAAAAGCTAGCTAATAATATTTATAACTAATTTCATACCTAAACTAAATAAAACTAAATTTAATGCACAAAAAAATTAATTAAAAATGTTAAAAAATACACCAAGTCATTAATTCTGATAGCAATACAGCAAATTTGAAGAATTCTAAAGACCTCATTAACTATATTAGCATTTAACTCACGTGAAAATTTTCGAAAATGATTGATTATGTATATTTTTATTGCTTAAATAGCTGGAAGCATTGAATTTAGTAGCGCATACTTTAATTATTGAAAAATTTTGGAATATATTCATTAAAATACCTCTATCGTTGGCGAATTAAATGCATATCATTATTAAACTAATAATAGCTAATAATCGATTTCAATTATGCTAATTACAGCCTAAGTAAAAACTTTAAGGCCAGTAAAAATTTTTGAGAAAATGTAAAATGAAATAAAAGGGATTCAAATAATATTAATTATTAAAGTTCATTGATAAGAAATAAATGCTATAAACATAATTTGTAAATACATAATTATGAGAAACATGTGGTTAATTATAAAGTTAGTATTTCTGCCTGAGAAAAACTTTAAGGCCACCAGTCATTTTTTAAAAATAAATATAATATAATCGTGTAATTACCATTGCAACTACTAGTTTGTGACAACCCTGCAATTTTCATATTTGTCATACGTTTCTTCGAAGTATTGGTGATCTTTGTGAAGATGGCGAAGGGTAAGAAGTTAACTGATCGTGAAAGAGGACAGATCGAAGCTTTGTCTTCAACAGGAATGAGTAGTCGTGCTATTGCGATAAAGATAGGAAGATCAAAGACTGTAGTCAACAATTTTTTAAAATTGAAAGACAATTATGATAAAAAAGAATATTGGGGGAAGACCTAAAAAGCTTTGTCCTCGCGTGATGAAAGAAGAGTTTGCCAACTTGCATCTACTGGAAAGTACTCAACCAGGAAACTAATTCCGACGACAGGTTTAAAAGTTTGTCAAAAAACGATTTATAACACAATTAAAAGGTCTGGAAGGTACACTTATACAGCAAAATTGACTAAGCTTCAGTTACTGCAGAGACACAAAATAGAGCATTTGAACTTTGGCCAGAAAGTCATGACCTGGGACAACCAATGAATAGAAATTATTTTTTTTTTTTTGACGAAAAAAATGGAATTTGGATTGACCAGAGGGCTGGAATTTCTACTGGCAGGATATATAAGAAATGAAAAAAAGAAATATTTTCCAAATGCCAATTAGGTGGAGGGTCTGTCATGACTTGGGGCTGTTTTTCTTACAATGGTGTGGGCTCAATTGCATTCGTTTCAGGTAGAATAAATTCACAAGGATACCAAAATGTCCTAACAAATCATCTTTTGCCAAATGCTGAATGTCTTGCTGGAAAAATTGGAAATATCAGCAAGACAATGCACCGATCCATTCGAGTAACAGCACAAAAATTGGTTCCAAGTCAACAATGTTGAAACTGTGAAATGGCCAGCTAGATCACCTGACCTCAACCCAATCGAGAACCTTTGGGCTGACTTAGCAAGAAGAGTTTATGCAAATGGGAGACATTTTACATCAACAACAGAGCTGAAATTTCAGCTACTATCGAAGATGAATGGTATAAAACCGACCCCACCCTTTGTCAAAAACTCGTTTCATCCAAGAAAACAAGAATATTTGAAGTAATTCGAAGTAATGGCTACTACACAACCATCAAAGAATTTGTAATTTTTTCCTTATATGTTATTTTCTATGTTGGCTTTAAAGTTTTTACTCAGGCTCAAATATTCATCTGTGTGTTTTGTAATATTTTCTAATAATAAAATATTTGCAAATTAATTTTTCTACTTTTTTTTTACTTTTATTTAAGCTCAATAATTATCAATCAAATGGTATTTTAATTCCTCAATTTAAATGTTTCCATTTTCTCAAAAATGTCTACTGGCCTTAAAGTTTTTACTCAGACTGTATATATGTTGACAAAGCAAATAATTTTTCTCAAGGTGAGGCATTCGACCACGCAATTTCATCCTACTTAAAGCTAATTTAAAATTGCATGTAAATCCTAGACTGTATGGAAAAATCAAAACAAAATAAATTGTACTGTTTTTACTGCAGACAAAAGTGGTAGAACAACAATAAATCCCACCATGATTTTTAATTATTCTCGGATTTCGTATAAAATCTGCCAACTTTCTTATGAAAGAGATCCATGAATTGTTATTAGGTTCCATTCATATACATATCCAATTTATTCGGGACACACGAAGAGAAAGAACCTAAACAAAAGATGGGAGTTTGGGTTTCTCTTTTTAATTGATAGTTTTAATGCGGCCCTTTAGAAACAGAAAGGGGGAAATAATGGCGGAACAGAGGGGGAAAGTGTCCTCCGCTTCGTTTTCGTGATTAAAAACATTTTTCATCCCCATGGAAAATATTATTTTTGCCTCTCGGAAAACATCTGCGGTATAAAATGTCATAAAACCTAAATTAGTTTCATGGGACAGGAGAGGAAGCTAAAGGTCCTCCAGAACTCGAATCAGATATTTGCATATATTCTTTTCTTCTTCTAGCAATATTAATAAGCTGGGTGGGTATTAACAAAAGAAAGATTCTTCTTTCTTCTTTTTTTTCAAGATTCAAGCTTCTCCTCTGGTTTTAATTGCCCAATTCATTACTGGAGAAAAGGAATCTTGAGTTGCCATCTTCTTCTACCAGATGAGTGGTATTACCTTTTTTTTTTAGAAGAAAGGTTAAAACATTTTAAAGGAGAGTGAAAAAAAGTTCTTTCTTTTTTTTTATGGGCTGGAATGAAAATGTTTAATGAAATATCTACTCTAAATAACTGCCGTAATCTCAAAGCGAATGAGGATAGAAAAAAGAATTTGGAATTAGAAATGATTCTGTTTATTAAAAGAAGCAATTTGTTCGGAAGATGTGTCAGCCATTTTGGATTTAAAGTGCAAAATGAGACATTAAATGATGTTTTACTTTAATTAAGAAAACAAAGGAATTAGGTGATATTGCTTAAATGATGTCCTTCTTACATTGTGAAAGAATATTACGGGTTTTTTTTGAAATTGCAACAATTTTTTAATCTTACTAAAGATTAGTTAAAAAAAGGAGTGTGAATGTATGTTCGGATAACTAAATATTTTATGAGTAAACTAAATTTGAATACCGTAACTAAAATTTTAGCTCCGAGTTATCTTATTAAGACATAAAATATTGAAAATTGTCTTTCATACCTTTACAATTAAAGTAAAATGTATCCCTAATCACCATGAAAATTCCGTTTTTCATTGAATTGTTTTTCTTTTGTTGAAGATATTCTTTTCTTATTAATTTTTTAAAATGATTTTATTAAATATTTAGAGAATTGTTTAATAAATTTATTTCATAGTCAGAAAGCCGTATCTTCTATAGCTTTTCACAAAGTTCTTTTTTTTTTTGTTCGGTTTGTACTTTAAAATCACAGTGGGTTTCAAAAGTTTTTATAGAAAGACTTGTTTCAAATTAATAATTATATAAAACTACATGGAAAAAAATACGTACGTAGATAACTATAAATTTGAGCAATTCTTTAATATTCCATAAAATTTCATAATTTGTGGAAAAATACTAGTGATAGTTAAGAATATTTTCAATAAAGGGAAAAAGTTATTAAATTTGACAATTAATTAATTCTTTGCAACTTGATGATATTTTGACTATGAGCTATAGCAGTAATAGACTTAGTATTTATAAGGGAAAAAAATAATTTTCACGATAAATCATACTTATAAACAAATTACCTAATAAATAATTAAAATAATAACAACTAAGTTATAAAATTTAATAAGTCTGTTTTAATATATAAAATTTGTGACAGTAAATTGTGATCTAATATTAAATTTTCGAGTTCTCTAGCTCATTTATTTATGTTCCTAATCGCCATTTTGAATTATGACATCATAATTACCCATAATGCAATGCCGCTGCAACCTAAAATGTTGGAACATAATTTTTTATTATTTTATCGTGAAAATAAAAACAAGAATATTTTATTTTGATGCTTCAAAAAGGCTTCCAAAATTAAGATATCAATTCTAATCGCGAAAGCCACCAAAAAAAAAAAAATCCATACATAGGTAACTAATTTTTCTTTTTTCTCCGATTTACTGCAAGCACTTGAGTCCAAACAAATTATTTCATTTATTAAAAGTTTATAAGAATACGAACGAATTATTTAAATAATTAAATGCATAATTAAATAAACGATAAGAATTCTTGAATAAATGTATAATTAAATAAAATACGAATTCTTGAATAAATGTATAATTAAATAAACGATACGAATTCTTGAATAAATGTATAATTAAATAAACGATACGAATTCTTGAATAAATGTATAATTAAATAAAATACGAATTCTTGAATAAATGTATAATTAAATAAACGATACGAATTCTTGAATAAATGTATAATTAAATAAAATACGAATTCTTGAATAAATGTATAATTAAATAAAACGATACGAATTCTTGAATAAATGTATAATTAAATAAACGATACGAATTCTTGAATAAATGTATAATTAAATAAACGATACGAATTCTTGAATAAATGTATAATTAAATAAAATACGAATTCTTGAATAAATGTATAATTAAATAAACGATACGAATTCTTGAATAAATGTGTAATTAAATAAACGATACGAATTATTGAATAAATGTGTAATTACATAAACGATACGAATTCTTGAATAAATGTATAATTAAATAAACGATACGAATTCTTGAATAAATGTGTAATTAAATAAACGATACGAATTATTGAATAAATGTGCAATTAAATAAACGATACGAATTCTTGAATAAATGTGTAATTAAATAAACGATACGAATTATTGAATAAATGCATAATTAAATAAACGATACGAATTATTGAAAAAAGATATGAATTATTGAAATGATTAAAAGAGCTTATCTCTGTCAGGCGACAAATGAATATTAAGACTGGGACATAAACAAGTGAACAGCAGTATGACACAAAGATAAAAATATATTTACTCCTGTAACTTTACTTTTCAACTACTACAAGTTTTGATTGTAAAATACGTTTCTCTTCCGAATAGCATCTGATAAAAAAAAGTGAAAAACAAATAAACTGATACAAAATTTTAACAAAACTTACATGACTTTCAACAAAATTCTTGACTTCAAAAATGGCAATACAGTGCAATCCCAATTTGGTCTGAGGATAAATCAATAAATATCGCAATATCGATTTGAGATTAAAATCACATATCCGGTTAATTATTCTTACGTTAGCGAAATTCGATTAAGATATCGATGTTCTATAATGTTAATCCGATGTTATCATATTATTATCAGTTATGTTATTATTATCAGATGTTATCATATTACTATCATTATTATCATAATATTATCATACATTTTATAATGTTAATTGATGTGAATGCAATTTCGATGTTCAGCATCGAAATAAAGATTTTTCAAAACCGAGTAACATCGAAGTGATAACATGGATGTTAAGATTAAGGCGATTTCAGATATTCGATATTTATTCATCAGCGCTCCTGTAGAATCATTAGCTTGTGAATTTCATATTTTTCTAATTACTAAAAGACTCAATTTAGGATATCTTCTGGTATGTTATTGTTTTAATGTAGCTAGCAATACAGAGACAATTAGCTTTTATGTCATAAGTAAGGGCTGCACACTGTTACTCATTTAGCACTACCCAAGGGGCACGTGTAGCTTGAAGAAAGGCTACGGACGAAATGCACTACCCCCACCACAACGCTCTACTATCATAATAGACCGGGACCCACAGTTTAAAGTGGATTCGAGCCACTACAAACATACATGGAACCACCAGGACTCGAATCTGAAACTGGTGGTATCGAGTGCCAGAGCGCTAGCCACTCGGCCATCGGGCCCCTTTTTTGATAAGTTATTTTAACTATTATTAATAAGAATTTTCCCCATAAAATAAAGCATATTTTGTTAACAAAAAACAAAAAATATATATATGTTAATGGAAGTTTCTCATTATTTTTTAAATATCATTTTGAAATTGTTTTATTCAAATGTTTGATATTTTTACGTATTTAAATTTTTGTAGTATTTATGTAAACTATAGTTATTTAATGACGTTTTTTTTTCATAATTCTTATTTATTGAATAAGAGAATCCGTTAAGATGTTGTTAACAAAATTTAAAATTCTTGGATTGATTTTTATTTAATAGGTAATTTTAATTTAAGTTAAAAAGGTAAAATAAATGAACCTAATAGCAAATTAGGCAAAAAGTCTTCTAGACAGCATTCTTGATGAACTTTATAATTTTTTAAAAGTTTAGCAATTAAAAAATAATTTTTTTGTTTTATCATATTAAGCCTTATTAAAAGTCATTAGAAATTGATAATATTTTACTCGTACTCTTGTTTCTAAATACAAAATATCTGCTTATTTTGTAGAAACATAAATTTGTGTTAGAAATTTGTTGCCATCTCAATCATAACCATCTTTCTACTTTGTAAGTTGTACATACAGTTAAACTTTTCTTAATGTTTTTATTGTGATTTATTCTTATATATTTTTTTTCTTAAGAAATATACTTGATGATAATATTTAGAGTCGATTAATTTTTAAATACTAGGAAGGGCTTTTCCAATATAGATAATTAATTTTGCTTCCCCTCGTTACCTCTCTAATAAATGCAGCAGTAATCATCACCCCTTCTCCACACATTTTTTGCTTCATGTAGTCAAATTTAATCTACTGATTGATATATATTTTGCTGATTTACTATGCAGGAAAAAGATATTACTCCACTTTGAAATTGTCTGGGGAAAACTAAGCAAATGCATAACTAATTATTTGGCAGTAAATGAAATATTTTGGGATGAAATAGGCGTAATCATATAAAAAAGAATATATATATATATATATATTCAACAGGAAATATTTTATTTTACAAATATATATATATATATATGTATGTGTGTGTGTGTGTGTGTGTGTGTGTGTGTGTGTGTGTGTGTGTGTGTGTGTGTGTGTGTGTGTGTGTGTGTGTGTGTGTGTGTGTGTGTGTGTGTGTGTGTGTGTGTGTGTGTGTGTGTGTGCATACATATTTGTAAAATGAAATAATTTTTATATTGAAGACAACAACTCAAGTAAATTAAAAAATTAATACTAGAAAATAATTATTAAAAACTATTTTTAAAAATTTAGTGGCCGGAAGTGCTCAGAGACTCCTATTCGTTGTTTATGATTTAAGAGAGCAAATTCCATATTTGCAGTTTTAAATCTGCAAAAACGATATATTATATCACTATCATAGATGGATGATATATCAATTTTAGAAATTTCCACATCATCCCGCCCTAGGCCCAATTAACCAATTTCTGCTTAATTCAAGAGCAAACTTAGAAATAAAGTTCTCTTTATTTTCTTTCTACTGAAAATTCTTGAAAACCTTTCAGGGACAGCGCAGGGTGATGGTGTTGTTGTCAATGTTTTTGTTTGGGATAGTTGATTTTGCATCTGATGAGTATGGGTGGCCTGATGGCTAATTGGGAAGCACTCTGGCGTTTGGTGCATCAGGTTCAAATTCTGGCGGTGACATGGATTGTTTGTGAGTGGTCTGAATCAACCTTAAACTGTAGGTCACGGTCAAATTAGCCTAACGTGTGGAAAAAGAGACCGTAGAGCGAAAACCAAACCAAACTGGGGTTATGGCTATTCGTGGAAGATGACCTTGATTAGAAGTGTGCACACTTTCTAATCAAGGTCATCTTCACGAATAGCCATACCCTTTTTAGTTTGGTTTGGTTTGTCGCTCCTACGGTCTCTCAAGAACTCATAGTAAGGAGTAAGGAGTTACATCTGTATTAAAAAAAAAAAAAATTGATATGATGGCATGAAAACTGCTACTCAAGATGAAACATTAGAATTAACTTTCCTTATTTCAGTAGATTAATGATCCTGAAATAAAGGACGATTAAATTGAATACAAATGAGTATTCCTTTTTCTGTTCATGAAATACTTGAATGCTTCCCTATATGCTAATCCAAAACCAGCTGGTTATTGAAGGATAATAATATTGCAGCGAGTCAATGTGAATGTTCAACAGATATCTCTTTTAAAAAGGAATAAAAATTTCGAACAAATATTACAAGGTCTTTCGTGACTTTTAAATAGCACCATATCCCCGATTCAGTCTTTACCTTACCGCTATCAACTTCATCTCCCCTTTAACAGTAAATAAATAAACTCGGACATTCCATTAAAAAAGAGAAACGAAAATCTAGCTCAGAAAAATAGGAATCCCACATTCCATTCCATTTTATTTTTTTATATTTTCTCTCCTTATTTCTAAAACCAGAAGCACGGTTCATATTATATTTTCCCCCTCACTTCATAAATATTAAACCCGTCCGCTGACTTTTTCTTTTCGGCGGGAGAGAAGGGAAAAAAAATGCTTTTCAGGAAGATTTTGAGAGGATAAGGGGGAGAAATATGAGTTTTGGCGAAGTTCTGTTGGCGCCTGTCATTATCACCAATCGCCTTCAGTGCTGAGCTTCATTATAGACCGTCCTAGTTCGAAGTTTGGCGACAAATGGCCCTTCTAGATGCTGACAGGCTCTTGCATCGTGGTTCGCGCTCATTGGCTGAGAAATGCAGGCCTGTGACGTCAATGGCTTCAACCGTTTATCAAACGCGTCACTCTTCTGGCTTTTAATTGGTGGATTATTTTTTTCCCCGCGTCGTCAAGTTTTAAGTTATTTTTGTTTAGGAAAAATACTCACTGGAAAAAAATAAAATTTTTTTTTTTTTGGTTCCCATTAAATAACGTGAATGTCGGCCAGTCAAACATTGTTTTTGTAATTTGTTTGGGTTTTTTTTATTTATTTAACAAATGGTTACATACAAATATATTTAAGTGCTTATTTTTTTATCATAAAAAAAAAAATGTGTAAATTTCATTATAATTAATTTTTAAACGTATCGCTTATTTATATGATAAATAATAAATTATGAATTAATATAATCAAATTTAAGTTATAAAAAATTATTCTAGTATTTTTTAAATATTATTAGCTTTTCTATACCTTAAAAGTTTTATACTTTATGCTATGCATACAATTAGATTTATTCATTTTATTCTAATTTAAATATTTCATGTTGTTCTTAAATTTTTTAATATGTACTTCAAAATATATCTCCATGTAGTTTTTAGTGACCAAGGTCTGGCTATTGGTATCCCAGGCTTCAGGTTCGATTCCTGGCGGTGGCATGGATGTGTTTGAATGGTTCGAATCCACTTTAAACTGTAGATCCGGTCTGTTTAACCCAAAGCGTGCACAAGATGACCGCAGAGCGACAAAACAAATCAAATTACTTTTAAAAAAACTACAAAACACGTTTATTTTTTTTTGTAGAATAAAAATTAATTCACATCTATTTTTATTTCAGCCAAAAAAATTTAATATAAATTAATAGCGTGTATAAGCTAACAAATAAAACTTGAAAAAGCAAAATGTACGTGACTTGTGTTCCAGTGGTAATGTGCACAACAAGTGAGCAAAAAGACCCAGATTGAAATCTGTTGGAGTCACTGCTTTCAGAAATTAGTGGACTCTTAAGCGATGTACTACTCAGTGCCCAAAAATAAAAACTAATTTTCAACTTAAATTTCCGGCATATGGAATTTCAATTTTTTTATTTTTTATGACTTGCTGGCACTGTCCTTGACATCTGGCTGTGAAATTTGACGTCAAACTATTCATTAGTGCTTGAGTTACGCTTGGCACCAGAGACGCTAAAACTGATTCCGGCAATTTTTGAAATATCTGAATTAGTTGAGCAAAAAGAGCTTGCATTCAAATTTTGTTTGAGGAATGAATATTTGTGTGCGGAAAGGTATAGGATATTGCAGAAGGCATTCGGTGAGCAAACTATATCGGAAAGAAATGTTTAGAAGTGGTAAAATAATATTAAAGAAAGCAGAGAACGCGTTGTAGACGAAGAGCCCTCTGGCTGACCATTAACTTCAACCGACGAAGCTCACGTCCAAAAAAATTAAAGATTTAATGCTTGCAAAACCGTCGATTTACAATTACAGACCTTGCTGATGATGTTGGAATTTCAAAAGGATCGGTCAATTCCATTTTAAAAAGATGTTTTGGTCCTCAAACGGAATATTGTACCATTGAGGAAGATGTTTAGAGGAATATTGGCTTAAAAAATCTAGATCCTGTACCCTTTGTGCCAAACACATCACCAAGTTGCCAATCGGTAAATAAGCATAGAAATGAATGGGTCAGGTAGTTTTTCGGTAAAATGATATTACGCCAAAATTTAAAGCCAAACAGTGCTTTTAAGTCAACATTAGCAGCCAAATAGCTATTACGTCAAAGTTTATTCCTGAAAAGACTTTGAAGCCAAAGTTTATCGCTTTAACGACAAATTTTATCAATATCGTGCCAAAATTTTAATCCTCGAAATGCAAAATTTAATGCTTTATCGCCAACATTTATCGCTTTATAGCCATTTTTTTAACTAAGCAAATTTTGTTTTATAACTTTTTAAAGCCAAAAATACTTTATCGCCAATATTTATCGCTTTATAGCCAAATTTTTTCACTAAGCGAATCTTGTGCTTTTGAGGTGCTTTTACGCAAAAGTTAATGCTTTATCACCCATGTTTATCGCTTTATGGCCAGATTTTTTTCACTAAGTGAATCTTGTTTTATGAGGTGCTTTTACGCTAAAAGTTAATGCTTTATCGCCAAATTTTTATCTCTGGAATACTTTTTGCGCCAAATGATATCGCTTTTACACCGAAATTTAGAAGCTATTATACCAAAAATTATATCTAAAATGCCTTTACGCCAATTTATATCGCTTTACTCGCCAAATTTTTACCACTATTATGTCAACTTTTTTAATGTTTTTTTTTACTTCACATATTGCCGCTTTAACTCCAAAATATATCATTATTTTGTCAACATTTTATTCCTAAATTGCTTTTACACCAAATTAAATCGCTTTATCGCCAAATTATTATGTGGAATTTTATTTTGAATTTTATAATTTGGAATTAATTTTATTTTAAGTCACAAAATGTATCGTTTAGACAAAGATAATAATCGCTTTTAATTGATAAAATTTCGTCAAAGTTATTCGCTAATTCCCCATTTTTTTTTTTTTTTTTTTTTTTAATGTCAAAAAATAAGTCAGGTTCTTTACGAAGCCGAATTGAATGATAAATTAATATTAACAAAAGATAAAAAAAAGAAAAAAACTAGAGAATAATTTACCTTTATTGTGGTATGGCCTTCCTCTGTGGTGGAAACGAACATTTTATTTCCTCATCGGTGAAATCATAAAATATTTTGCGGATGTCCCATTTGTACTGGCTCCGCCCCATGCACTCTGCCAGATAATTATCAAATGTTCCGACACATTATTTTATTAATATTAATTTATTTTTAATTATTAAAAATTTAAATTATAACGTTAACTAGCGTTCTAAAAAGCTAAAGCTTCAAATATTCCGGAGTGAATTCTAATTACGGTTGCCACAAAATCCTAACTAAACGAACATCTTTAAAAAGGAAATTATTTATTGAAGAATAAAATATTAATAAATAAAAAAAAAATTGTTTTTCTGTTTGTTTCTTTACTTTTCTGAGTGGCAAACTTCATAAAATGCATGCTCTGCAATCTTGAGAGAACATGGATTCATCTCACCTTCCTGTCTGCCCTGCAGTTGCTTCCTCTACTGTGTAGGGTCGTTACTGGGAGGCAAGGGCCCTTATGGGCTAAACATGTCACTATGTGATTTCTTTCGTTTCTCGTTGTTGTTTTCATGGTCTTTGTGTTCTGCTTCCTTTTTTATTTTATTACTTTTTGTAGCCTGCCATTGGAAATAAAAATAAAAAACTTCATAAAATTGTTTATGTTCTGAATCAGTGAACGACGAACGTTGTAAGAATAAGTTCGAATAATCAAATTTATTGGAATACTTATATAAAAGAATATATATATTTCTGTTCTTATTTACTGCAAATAAGAATTCTGCAAATAATAATATAATCACAATAACAATAAGTAGTCGTTATATTGTTTGGAAAAGGAAGCTACTAATTCCTCTAATTATAGTAATGGAACCCTAAAGAAATTGGCGGAAAATTGGCAAAATATTCAGGGTTGCAAGGTTGGCGACTTCCTCAGGGGTACTGTGTCCTAGATTTTAACTGAATATTGTACCATTCGCCAAAAATGGAACCCATACCGTTCCACAACCACCGTTTTCAACTGATTTAGCCCCGTGCGACTTCTGGCTATTCCTTAAACTCAAAAGACCACTCTTGGGACACCGTTTTGAGTCGATTGAAGAGATTCAACGTAAATCGCCGCGCTCTTTGAAATCTATCCCTGCCGGTAACTTTTAGCAGGCATTGATAATTGGAAAATATTGCCATAAGTGCATTGTGTCCGGATGAGATAACTTTGAAGGCGATGAAATACATTTGGAAGAATAAATAAAGAGTTTTTGAAAAAAAATAAAAATTGGTCTTACTTTTGGGTAAAGTAGTAGTTGTATTGTCCACCGTACAGAATTTTCTTAAATTAAAGATAAATTCTTTGGAATTAAAAATTGTTTACAATTAAAGAACAAAAGGTACTTACGTATTAACGCCACCGCAGCAACAGATTTGGTGGTTTTTAAGTGGCGCCAATCTACACTTAACATTTTTGTGACAAATCATAAAATACATAAAACACTTTATTTAAAATCAAAACACTTTCAAAATTCAAAACACTTCATTTAAAAACAAAGTAGTCAATCGGATTTCGGTGGAAAATGGGCCGATATAGAGTTTAACATAGATTCAAAACACTCTCTATTTTGGCGCATTGGCAGCTTTTTATTGGCGCAGTAGTGCAACTTCTGCTGCGGTGGCGTTAACACGTAAGTACCGAACAAAACATTAATAAATAATTTTTAATGAAGATAAACTTACTTTCCGGATAATCCTTTTGAAAAATAACAAAAATACCAAAGCTATGACGGCACTAATATTCATTATGAAAAAATGACCTTAAAATTTTTTATTTAAACCTGAGATAAAACAAGCTCACTAAATATATATATGTTAAGATAAAATACAGGAAATTATTAAATGTCTATACATCTATTGGTTTTTATTTAAACAAAAATATATGTAATATTTTTATGACACTAAAACATATTAGATTTATTTGAAACTTGTACCATAAATATTAGTGTATTTCAAACTTTTTATGTATTTTTACTAATTTTCTCCTACTTAATCGTACAATATAGCTCATTAATTGTATATCAGTAAGGAGAAATTGTTACGAGATTTAGAAAATAAATTAAGACCTATTGATTTAAAAATGAGCCTAAATAATAGTGTTATACATTTAAAGTCAGATTTTAGCAATTAATAAAAAAATTTCGGTTAAAAAAAGATAAATTAAAAATTATATCATTTTCGCATCTCGTGTTGATTATCTCTATTTATTACTGACAACGTGCAATTTTACGTGACTGAATAACCAAGTCTTTCAAATTTAAAAGGCTTAATAATTCGGTGTTTCATCTTATTTTTCCACTATTCATTAATTTTGTTATGATAAAACTTATCTTTCAACTGTTCACACAAACGAAATGTGAACAAAAATTTTGTTATCACGCGTGGGGTTGTGGTTGTTATCGTGTCCATGGATTTAAAATAATATTATTAAAGTTAAATCAAGTCAAAAGTCGTCACAATAGCGGCCGCTAGCAACGGCGCCGCTTCACAATACAGGACTTCTCTTAAGTTGGCCTCGATTGGCACCATACCCAATTGAAGAGTGAGTGCTAGGCACTCTAGTATGTACTTAGGTGTTAGGAAAGCGTTGGGGCAATTTCTGCAGTGTGGTTGATGGAATCGTATCATATAGTATCAACAAAATGTAAAACATTTGATTTATTTAAAGGTGACTGAACTTTGCATCATATGCTGTCTCCAGTTGCTGCTTTCCGTATGCGAAGCTAGCCTCTTGCCATGATGTGAGAATTAAGCGAATTAAGGTAATGTGATTTTTAATTCTGTTACACTTGATGTATTAACCAATCTAAAATTCAGCTGATTTATTGATGGCCTATCTTTGAAAATGAACAGTTATGTTTTGAAAGTTTTGCCTGGCAAGTTTATGGAAATGTTGATTGCAAGGTCACAAAGAATTCAAGTCCTCATTATGTCTCTCATAAAGAACAATTCAATACAATCTTAAATTGAATGGTCTGACATAAATCTCTCAAAGAAAGGGTAATAACCATAAGCTTCTACGAAATTTAGACTCATCAAAAGACCTTTGAAATAGTCCATAAACATAAAGATGAAAAATTTTATGCCAACTAAATTTTTCTTATATCAAAGACTCTCAATTTTGTTAACACCTAGAATGATTTTTTTATACTGTCTTCTGATACGAATACCCATCGAATTAATTCAAAATCCAAATAATATACATTCCAATTGAAATTTTTAATGACCATTAATAAAAAGTTGAATCTTATAAAAATTATTATGTATCAAGAATTGAACCATGGCCAATTTTATGTTGCCCTTTGCCATGCTAATTAATTAAGTTTGCAAGACTTGTATCCTAAAGAAAAGAAACCGAAAAATAAGTTTTTATTTAAATTTGGCAGCAATTTTGTGCTCATTTGTAAGAAATGAATTTTAGATTTCAATGTATTTTCCTTTTATAACGTTAAGTATTCTGTAATGTATATTAAT
Organism: Caerostris extrusa; assembly: GCA_021605095.1. Lineage (NCBI taxonomy): Eukaryota > Metazoa > Arthropoda > Arachnida > Araneae > Araneidae > Caerostris > Caerostris extrusa. Next base: position 162,145 of record BPLR01008328.1, on the reverse strand, counting down.
TGGCATACATTCAGTACATATATATATATATTGCTTCAAAAGTGAAAACAATAGAATTTAACAATGTCGATTATAACAGTGCGCTTTTATTGTTATGTAAACAATACATCATGCATTGTTATGAAAACAATGTAAAAACGAAGGGCATTGTTAAGATATATCATTGTTTTAGGCACTTTCATTTGCTATTCATATTGTGTTCGTGGCCATTTGAGCGAACTGTGATTATTTGATTGGATTTGATATATATTGATTATTTCTGCGAAAAAGCAGAGAACTTCTGTGATATTGTAACGATATCGTCTCTTCTGAAGAGGCAAAAGATTTATTGATTTGAGTTGGATATTTCAAACCGATTAAGGATGGATTTTATTGAGGAAGGCAAACGGTTTTTGGGGAAACTGGGTTTCTTCATTTTGTCAGTAATGTTTTTTATGGATTGGTTTATGATGGATTTGATTGAAGTTACTGGACTTATTTTGCTGATTGGATTTGTTGGTAAAAAAAAGTTAAAGGATTTTGGCTATGATTGGACTGATTTCGATTGGAATAAGAGATCCATTTGAAGTCGAACTAATTGGATATGGATGTGGAAGTGCTCATCGTATATTTGCACCTTTTCATGATTTTTATTCATTGGCAGCCAATTTTTACCATCTTAATAACTGGAGTTTTAGCAGATGCGTTTAGAGTCCACTTCAACTCGTGGGATGTTATCAAAGCTAAGCTGAGCTTCCTAAAAATTGATATTTCAAAGAGCATTCAGCAATACGAAAATAGTGGAACTATATGTCAAGAAAACCTAACTGCTTTTAAAAAAATAGATAAAAATGCATTGAAATAGTTGTACTAATTTATCTTTCCACACCAAGCAAATAAAAAAATAGCTTATACTCTTCTAAACGAAGTTACCTCATTATCACTGCCATCAAAAGAGGATTAGGGCTACTGGCGATTTCACCTCTATAAAAAAGCGCATCGAGACTTCTACCTCATGGGTGATGTGGAAACGAAATCATTTGCTGTATACTTAATCATTGGTGCGATTGCGAAATCAAAAAGCAATTTTGATTTTCTTCAAGGCCATACTTTTCCTTTAAAGAAGTGACAATCCATTCTCATAACAAAATTCACCAATCATAGGTGTAGTAATGAGGGAAAACGTTACATATCGTCTTGTTTTATTAAAAACAATTATTATTGTATTTAATAAAATGTTATGTAAAACACATGCTATGATAAATATAAAGTAAATAACGTAAATTTAGTAATGGTCAGGAAATTGTAAATATCTTTCACCCTTACTGAAAATTAAAACAAGCTTTTGAGTTTGTAATTCTTACATTCATCACTACTTAAATAATATTTGTGAAAAGATTAATTCAAGCATTAAACTGCAAATATTTCAGATTAAATACATCTTTTTAATTTCAAAAACAGGATTACAGGTAATGACATTACCTCGCTCAGCAACACAAACGTTTACGTTCCATAAGCGGTAAAAGAAAACGAATTGATTCATTACATGAAGAATTCGTACATCTTTATTTGCATTTAAAAACCCTGAAATTTCATTCTTTGAAGACAGTTTTAGAAACTAAGCTTACTAATATACATACAGATATTTATTTGGTATTTTATTTTAATTAACATGTGAATAGTTTATATATTTAGAACAAAAAAATATCTCGCATTGATAGCCAATCTGATTGGTTAGATATTTCCACGTTAGTACACAAATACGGAAATTCAACACTTAAAAATCCTTTAATCTTAACATTTCAATCAAAAGACAATCTCCTCATTTCCTCGTCCTTTGGTGGGTTGTTTGTGGTATACTTAATTAAAACATAAGAACCACCGTCGAAAATAAATAAATCAAAATGGAAAATATAGATTGATAATACAAAATTCCTTGAAATACTGGGCACCATGTTGATAGGATGATATGCCAGCATTCCTTTTTTAACTCAGGAAATGCCTAATTGTTTAAATGATTATTCAAAAATTGCATTATAGTTTTTTTTCATCTAGCTTTGTAAAATATTCTATCATCTAAAATTTTGTTTATTAAAATTAAAATTCCTTTTATTCATACCTAAATGGCATTTTTACCTTCCCCTGACCTCTCCACTATTTTTGATTCCGTCCGACTTGACCGCTTGCCAATTTTCCACACAGTCGATGGTCGGACAATAGTAATAAAGTATAATCAAATTAGAATTCATAAATGAAATTGTAAGAATTTGCTGATGGCATGCATTGCAGTTACTACTTTGAGATATGTCCTCGATAGCGACTACGTCTATGCGTGAGCTCTTTCCTCGTTGGCCATTTCGTCCGATGTAATTTTTTTTTAATATTAAATGTAAATGTTGTTATTGTTATCCATGGCCTTAAAAATAAGGTAAACATTTAAAGAATAAAAAATTTAAAATAGCTAGAAGCACCCTAATAAAAGTTCGTGTGATAAAGGGCATGTTTTTCTCTGTCCCTCAAATTACTATTCTGTAGTAAGTTAAGAGTCAGTCCGAGCAAACAAGTAGATGGGCCTTATTCATTTTCTTTGTCTTACATAGAACACATATATCAGAGTTCACAATCTCTATTTTGCCTAGATGTACAGCCAAGCAATCGTGTCCAGTTCTTAATCTAAACTTTGCAACAGCCTCTTCGCGAGTTTTTTCCAATCATTATTTTCCAGTCATCCTCGATCGTCTCCCAGACTTTTCCTTTGGTGTTAGATAATAGTTTTCAATAATAGACGATGACATCATTTTTCTCGTATAGTTCAGGAACTTCTTCTGTTCCTTTTTTTTTCTGAAGATCTGTCTTTTAGTTTCCATTAATTCCAACATGTGATGAAATCCATTGTAAAGTGATGTTTTTATCATTTTCATAAAGGAACTTGATATCATGTTTTATTTCGGTTAAAATTGCAGACTCAGACTGTCTTTGTAAAAGCAATTGCTTCAATGGCGGATCTAGAATCCTCCAGAATAAATTGCCTTTGAAAAAGAATGTATTTTAGATTTAAGGTCTAACCAAGGAAACTACAAAAAAAAAGCAAATGTAATATAGTTAACATTGAAAGTACAAACGGAAAGTAATATTTGTCCTCTGCCCTTGTAAGACTGATATTGGTGTACTATAGGGATTGGTTGCTGTAATTTAATGCAATAAGCGATCTTTTTTAAAGGATCGTTCAAGATAGAGTTATTAAGATATAAAAGAAAAATATCATTAACAGACTGAATAAGATAACAGAACTGTTCATAAAAATAAAACTTAGACCAATATTCGAGATGGGGAATATGTTTTTTTTTAATTCTGTTTTCTTACAATAAGTGATAAGAATCCTTAAAATATCTCTTTTAAAATGTACGCTCATTCACTGCAAAAAGATAAATGCTTTGCACTTCAACCCAAATCACCACAAACTCTATTCAAGAAAACCAAACCCATCATTACACTCACCCGGCAATCACCACCGACAACAAACCAACACGCACTTAATAACTTATCGCGAAAACCCTTTTAAAAACCCAGAAGCGAAATGATAATTACGGTTATCACAATTCACCCGATCAACCTCTCACCCGGAAGGCAGAAGATGATATTAATTGTCCTTTAATCCCGATTCCTCCTCCACCGCCACTATCCTTCGAAGCATGAGGGGTGGAGAAAAAAAAAAAAAGAAAGGAAAGAGATAAGAAAGAAGAAGGGGGAAATGGCACGCTATTATTTCAAGCGTCTTAAGCGCACTTTGCATGCCAGCGTAAGAAGATCCAATAGTGGGGCCGAATATCTCATATATTGGAAGCCATGAGGAGATAAATACCTCTGGCAGGGCGTAGGGGAGAGAATGTCTCAGTCATTTATCGGCCAATAGCTTTGCGGGTAAGTGATAAATGATTGGCTCTGACATACTTGGGAGGCTTTAATTAGTCGTTCTTCTGGACTGTAATAATGGCTGGATGTTTTTCTACGCGGGGGAGAGAGGGTTTGCCCACAATTTGTGAAAAGATAACGCAAGAAAACCTTTTCTATCTCATCATGGGATTTATTGGGGTTATTTATTTGGCTCTTCTTAAATATTTTCGATGGAAAAAAAATCCTTCAATCGAGACTGTGTAAAAAAAAAAAAAAAAAAATAGTGCACGTTTTTTATGCAAAATTATGCTGATTATGCGTTTTTTATGCTGATTTTTTTATCAAATATAAAAATAGAAAAATATCACTGTGAACTAACCTATCTCATAAAAATAGGAGGATGTTTTCCATGAAATAAAGACAGAACAGAAATCTATTTAATGAAAGGTCCATGTAGTTTTCAGAAACTTTTAAAACTAACAATCCTAGACAATCCCCATAGGTTCATTAGTTAAAACAGATTTTAATTATCCTTCTGGTGAAGATTGATAATTAGAAACTGTTTTCACAAACCACTCATTTTATTATTGCTAATTTTTTGTTGCAAATATTATAATAATGGGACATTTTAAATTAATTTTATGGGCATTTTTACCATCTGACATCTCAGAGGAGTTTTAAATGCATTTGTTACCATTTAGTATTTTCAATGAGTTTTACACGTTTTTTTACTATTTTACATTTTAAATGAGTTTTATATGCATTTTTTACCATTTGGAATTTAAATAAGTTGTATATGTATTTTTTAAATATTTGAGGTCTTAAATGAGTTTTATAGATGGAACAAATTAATCGATTTTCAATTAAATCCTGAGGGGGTCACAATTTGGATAACGACGGGTTTGGTAAAAGACTCTAATCCTGAAACACGGTACAGTCGTTAAGCAAGGTACCAATTTAAATCTTTAATCTTCGAAATAAATCATTTTTTTTCTCGTGGCAGTTTTTCAATTGATTGGCTTTTATTTTCGCTTTCCCAACCAAACTGCAATAAATTTAAGATGTTTTATCAAATTTATGAAGGCAGTAAAAAAATATGCAGAATCCAATAAACAGAAAGAGGAAAAAATCTACTTTTAAGAAATTAACTTTTTCCATAAGAATCTTTGTCTTTTATCATTTAAGTATATTTGACCAAGATAAGGAAAACACCTGAGCAATTATCAACTTTATTTTCGCAAACTGGTTTATTCCAGATTCTATAATACCAGCACAGAGTTTTTATCCTTGCATGCTCTAGTAAGAAAAAAAAAAAAAGAAAAATTAAATTATGATATTAGAACTAGAAGAGGAGTAAATCTAATTAAAACTCCAGCAGTAATTGTCAGAAGATATCCTGATGCATAATAGCACGAGTTTTCTGGAATTTTGGTGCACAAAAGAAGAAAAATAAAACTGCGTAGTAACTTCTTTTTTTTTTTTTCTTGTAGTGTTAATTAAAAGTAAAGATGCATACTCTAATCTCATCAGAGAATTCAGCTTTTAGGTTCGCGGAAAATATTTATTTTTTTTCAGCACAGTTTTTTTTAAAAAAAAAAGCGAAATTGTTTTTTGTATTGTTGTGATTATGTGTTTATTTTTCTTAGTAAATTGTACAGTCTTAAAAGAAAAATTTTCAGATAAATACGTGTTATGTTTTACACGAAATTCCTTTTTAAGATGGTAAGAGAAAAAATATATGAACACATTTAAATTTAATTTCTTTATAATAATAACTTAATTCAATATAAAAACATCCGGTTTTTATAAAATCAAGATTACATTTTTGGATTATAAGAAAATACATTGAGACTTGATTTTAATTTAATCATATTCTTAGTATTAAGGCCCAAGAATTTTAAACAAAGGTACTTTTTTTTAAAAAATTTCTCAATTTACAAAGTTCCATGCAATTTTAATTTTATTTAAATCAATTTTGTGATAATATGGCTAGATTATTCATAAAATACAGATGACACTTTTGAATTATATCTAAAAATAATTGAATATTGATTTTTAATTTAACCACATTTCTTCTAATTAACGCCAATAAATCAATGAAAATATTTTTTCAAGGAGAAAATGAATAATTCATTAATATTTTAATATATTATTAATTATATTTTATACCACCTTTATGATAATCTGTTGAGACAATACATTTAGGAAAAATATTTGACAAGGGAAAAAATAGTTGTCGAATAGGAAAAGGAATGGCTGTATGGGTAGTTTTTTTTCTGACACAAGGGCCAGATTTGATCCTCCTTGCTCCAAATAATTGGTTATATAGAATCAGTTCAGTTCAGTTCAGTTCAGTTAAATCTAATAGTCTAGCCAGGAAAAAATGGGCAGAATATTTAATGTAATATTATCAATGTAAATATTTGATATAATATTAGCAGTTAGTTCAAATAATAGTTTAAATGCATAGTTAGTAAAGACATTGACAACAGTTCATCAGGTTACCTCTGCTGATGCTATTATCTGCAACGAAAGCAAACTGTAAATAGTGAAACTCAAAAGTTTTAAGTTACGTCTACTCTTTCCTTTTTATCTGCCTCTTTTTGTTGTAATTTTAAAGACAAATTAAATTTCCTGATTGTGCTATTCTTTTATTTCTACTTTAGAGCAACAAATTAACACCAGGCATTCATTATTTTATGAGCTTTACAGTTATATTAAAATCTTGCAGAGTAAATCATTTTTATTTGTAAAAAAAGGTTAATTTGGCGTGTAGGTTCTCTAACAAAAAGTTTGCCGATCTAAGGTCAGGGTGATGTTCCATTTTTTCAATTCGCCCAAATCTAAAATTCTATAAAAAAACTACCTATCATATTTGTTGCGTCTGATCCTCAATGTCCTGCAGTGGGATGGACACCCCATGAGTAATCCACTCATGGATGGAAGGAAAGGAGGGACTTTTTTTACTCAGGAAATGCCTAATTTTTTAAAGGATTATCCAAAAATTGCATAATAGCTTTTTTTTCATCTAGCTTTGCGAAATAATAAGATTTTATTTATTAAAAATTAAAATTCGTTTTATTCTGACTATAATCATCCCTAAATGGCTTTTTTTACCTTCCCTAACCTTCCACTGTTTTTTGATTCCATCCGACTTGACCGCTTTTCAATTTTTCCACACAGTCGGCGGTCCGACAATAGTAAGATACAAGTAAATTATAATTTACAAATTAAAATGTTCCAAAACGCTATTGGCATGCATTGCAAAAGTTATTACTTTGAGCCATAACCTCCATAGGGACCATGACTATATGTGTGAGCGCCTTCATCGTCGGCTATAGCTTTAGCCTGTTGCCTATAGCTTTATTGGAACTCAATCCATACAAATTTGGCCCCTTATCGTAAAAACAAAAGTGCCTATAAACAAGTCAAATTACAAAGGGAAAAGACCAGACATTCTTAACAAAAATGGCCAAACGGCCTTAAAGAGAGTTAAAAACATGCTAAATGTTCTAAGGATAAAAATTTAAAAAGCTGGAAGCACCATAATAAAAGATCAGGACATGTTTTATGTGGCCCTCTAGTTAATAACGCACGAGTCACTATTCTGTTGTCCAGACCCGAGCAAACAAGTAGATGAGATTTATTTATTTTCGTTGTCTTGCATAAAAACACGTATATCAGAGTTCACAAACTCTATTATGCCTTGATGTTCAGCCAAGCAGTCGTATCCAGTTCTTAATCTAAACTTGGCAACAGCCTCTTTGCGAGTTTTTCCATTCAATTTTTTTTCCAGTCATTCCCGATTATCTCCTTGAATTTTCCTTTGGTGTTAGATAATAATTCACAAATAAATTTTGACTGAATTTTGTCCTGTATAGTTCTCCTAAAAGAGTCAAGAGGGATAGTAAACTGTTCCTTTGTTGTAATGAGATGATAAACTGTCCTAAACTGTTTCTAGAAGAAAGGCCCTTTGAGTTTCCATTAATTCCAACATATGATGGAACCCACTGGAAAGAGATGTATTTTATACCATTTTGAACTTGATATCTTGTTTTAGTTTGGAACTTTACTATTGCAGATTCAGGCTGTCTTTGTAAATCGATTGCATCAATGGCGATCTAGAATACACCACAATAACAACTTTTGAAAAATAATGTAATTTAGTTTTAAAAAGTTTTCCACTGCCAAGGAAATAAACTGAAAATTCAAACAGAAGGTAATAATTGTCCTCTGCCCTTGAAAGAGTGATAATGGTGTACAATAGCGAATATGTGTCCCGATTGGTTGGTTGATTGGTTGAATTGATTTAATGGAATAAGCGATCTTCTAAAAGGATCGTTCAAGATAGAGTTATTAAGATAAAGTATTTATAAAGTAAGATATCATTAACAGACTGAATAAGATAACAGAACTGTTCATAAAATAAAACTCAGATCAATATTCACAAGATCGGGATTTTTTTTTAATTCTGTATCTAACAATAAGTGATAAGAATCCTTTTTTTTTAAATTTACACTCATCCACAGCAAAAAGATAAATGCTTTGCACTTCAACCCAAATCACCACAAACTCCATTCAAGAAAACCAAACCCATCATTAAAATCACTACCGACAACAAACCAACACGCACTTAATAACTTATCGCGAAAACCCTTTTAAAAACCCAGAAGCGAAATGATAATTACGGTTATCACAATTCACCCTATCAACCTCTCACCCGGAAGGCAGAAAAGGATATTAATTGTCCTTTAATCCTGATTCCTTCTCCACCGCCACTATCCTTCGAAGGATAGGGGCGAAAGAAAAAAAGAAATGAAAGAGATAAGAAAGAAGAAGGGCGAAATGGCATGCTATTATTTCAAGCGTCTTAAGCGCACTTTACATGCCAGCGTTAGAAGATCCAGTAGTGGGGACGAATATCTCATATATTGAAGCCATGAGGAGATAAATACCTCTGGCAGGGCGTAGGAGAGAATGTTTCAGTCATTTATCGGCCAATAGCTTTGCGGGTAAGTGATAAATGATTGGCTCTGGCATACTTGGGAGGCTTTAATTAGTCGTTCTTCTGGACTGTAATAATGGCTGGATGTTTTTCTAAGCGGGGAGAAAGGGGGTTTACCCGCAATTTGTAAAAAGATAACGCAAGAAAACCTTTTCAATCTCATCATGGGATTTATTGGGGTTATTTATCTGGCTCTTCATTTTAAATATTTTCGATGGAAAAAAAATTATTCAACCGAGACTGTGAAAAAAAAAAAAAAGAATTACATATTTTTTAAACAGAATTGTTTATATCTTCTGAATTGTTTTTTTTTTTTTTTATAAATATGGAAAAAAAGTATCACTGTGAGATATCGTATCCTGTCCTTCTGTCAGATCTAAAAATAAGAGGAATTTCAAAACATTTCTTTGAAATGGAGATTCTCAGAACAGAAATCTGTTTAATAAATGGTCTATGTAGTTTTCAGAAACTTTTAAAATTAACAATGAGATTTACATGCATTTTTACCATTTCAATTTTATATGTATTTTTACCATTTAGCCTTTTAAATGAGTTTTATATGCATTTTTTACCTTTTGACATTTTCAATGAGTTTGATATGCACCTTTTAACATATGAAATTTTATATGCATTTTTTAACTTTTGATATTTTTTAAAAGTGTTTTATATGCATTTTTTGCCATTTGACATTTTAAAAGACTTCTATATGCATTTTTTTTACCATTTGACATTTTAAATTAGTTTTTTTTTTAAATTAGTTTTACAGACGGAACAAAATTAATAGATTTTCAATTAATCGATTAAAATATATAAATTAATTGATTTTCAATTAAATCTTGCGAGTTATCGCCCTGATAACGACGGATTTGGTAAAATACGGTCGTGCTGAAACGCTGTACCGTCGTTAAATAAGGCAACGTTGTATTTAAATATTAATTACTCGAAATAAATCATTATTTCTCATGGCAGTTTTTCATTTGATTGGCTTTTCATTTCTGCGTCCCAACAAAACGCCAATGAATTTCAGATGTTTTATCAAATTTATGAAGGCAGTAAAAAAGATGCAGGATCCTATATACAGAAAGAGGAAAAGACTACTTTTAAGAAATTAACTTTTTCCATAAGAATCTTTGTCTTTTATCATTTAAGTATATTTGACCAAGATAAGGAAAAACACCCGAGCAATTATCAACTTTATTTTCGCAAACTGGTTTATTCCAGTTTCTATAATACCAGTACAGAGTTTTTATCCTTGCATGGTCTAGTAAGAAAAAAAAAAAAAAGAAAAAATTAAATTATGATATTTGAACTAGAAGAGGAGTAAATCTAATTAAAACTCCAGCAGTAATTGTCAGAAGATATCCCGATGCATAATAGCACGAGTTTTCTGGAATTTTGGTCCACAAAAGAAGGAAAATAAAACTACGTAGTTTTTTTTTTTTTTCCTGTAGTATTAATTAAAAGTAAAGATGCATACTCTAATCTCATCAGAGAATTCAGTTTTTAGGTTCGCGGAAAATATTTATTTTTGTCTCTTTTTACAAAAAAAAAAAAGCGAAATTGTTTTTTGTATCGTTGTGATTATGTTTTTTTTTCTTAGTAAATTGTACGGTCTTAAAAGAAAAATTTCAGATAAATGCGTGTTATGTTTTATATAAAATTACTTTTTTTTAAGATGGAGAAGTAAAAATATATGAACACATTTAAATTTAATTTCTTTAAAATAATAACTTAATTCAATATAAAAACATCTAGTTTTTTATGAAATCAAACTTATATTTTGGGATTATAAAAAAATTTTGAGTCTTGATTTTAATTTAATCATATTCTTAGTATTAAAGCCCAAGAATTTTAAACAAAGGTACTTTTTTAAAAAAATTTCTCAATTTACAAAGTTCCATGCAATTTTAATTTTATTTAAATCAATTTTGTGATAATATGGCGAGATTATTCATAAACTATAGATGACACCTTTGAATTATATCTAAAAATAATTGAATATTGATCTTAATTTAACCACATTTCTTCTAATTAATGCCAATAAATCAATAAAAATATTTTTTTCAAGGAGAAAATGAATAATTCATGAATAATTTAATATATTATTAATTATATTTTAAACCACCTTTATGATAATCTGTTGAGACAATACATTTAGTGAAAAAAATATTTGACAAGGGAAAAAATAGTTGTCGAGTAGGAAAAGGAATGGCTGTATGGGTAGTTTTTTTTCTGACACAAAAGGCCAGATTTGATCATCCTTGCTACAAATAATTGGTTATATAGAATCAGTTCAGTTCAGTTCAGTTCAGTTAAATCTAATAGTCTAGCCAGGAAAAAATGGGCAGAATATTTAATGCAATAATATCAACGTAAATATTTGATATAATATTTAGTTCTAATAATAGTTTAAATGCATAGTTAGTAAAGACATTGACAACAGTTCATCAGGTTACCTCTGCTGATGCTATTATCTGCAACGAAAGCAACTGTAAATAGTGAAACTCAAAAGTTTTAAGTTAAGTCTACTCTTCCTTTTATCTGCCTCTTTTTGTTGTAATTTTAAAGACAAATTAAATTTCCTGATTGTGCTATTCTTTTATTTCTACTTTAGAGCAACAAATTAACACCAGGCATTCATTATTTTATGAGCTTTACAGTTATATTAAAATCTTGCAGAGTAAATCATTTTTATTTGTAAAAAAGGTTAATTTGGCGTGTAGGTTCTCTAACAAAAAGTTTGCTTATCTAAAGTCAGGTGCTGTTCCATTTTTTCAATTCGCCCAAATCTAAAATTCTATAAAAAAAAACTACCTATCATATTTGTTGTGTCTGATCCTCAATGTCCTGCAGTGCGGGATGGACACCCCATGAGTAATCCACTCATGGATGGATGGAAAGGAGGCAGCTTCTGTTGTGATGGAGCACCCGTAGGTAGAAATCTGACTTGTCTCTGTGTTGTTGAGGATGGAGGGCAGTGCCTTTATGGAGGAATTTTACGGAAAACTATTCCGCATTTGCTTAACGTATGGGAGAAAACTCGGAAACTTCCACCAAGACAAAATACTGTACATCATTAACGCCTTTGATACGAGATAGGATACACATTTTCTATATGCTATGAATGCTCTAAAATTATTAGATACATTACAAAAAAGAAAAAACTAGAAGAGATATACTAGAAGTGAAACTTCTACTAACTTCCAATGATATATATATAAAAGTTAATAAACTTCCATGTGAAGTGTTTTAATATACGTCTCAAAGGACTCTCGGTTTCCATTTTGACATGTTGTTGTTTGTCCTACATTTTGACATGTTGTTGTTGTTTCTTATCCGATTTGGTCGACAGTAACATCTAGACCAAGATTTCTGCAACAAAGTCCATGAACCCGTGTGTTCTCAGGGAAGAAAAGAGCAGCTTCTGTTGTGATGGAGCACCCGTAGATGGAAGTTGGTTCCGTGTCACTGAAGACGGAGAGCAATGTCTTTAGGAACTATTTTTAGATTTAACTACCCCACATTTGAATATCGAATGGGAGAAAACCCGGAAATCTTCCAGCAAGTAATCCGATTCACGAGCACGAGGCTGAACATCACAAACGCCATCTAGTCTCCTCATTATTTGAAACTGCGTTCGCAACAAAGCCACCAACGGATTGAACCTAAGCCTTAATGCTCACCAATGGCGCACGTTGACCCTGAGTCTCGAGTCTGTCACCTATTACTTATCTTATTAAAATAAAATAGACTTAAGACGAAGTGAGAGCAAGAAAAATAGAGTCAATGGTGCATCCCTACATTTGTAGCTGGACTGTTCGCAGTGCATGGATATAAAGTGGAATACTAAATCCTGATTTATAAAATTGACTGTATTAGTCTAAGGCATTTTTTGTTACTGTTATGAACAGCATTTATGTAAAGCATTTCTTTAACAGCCAAGGAATTGCATCGAAAACTGAAGCCCTTAATTTGTGAAAAATAAGCACAATCCAAATTTTTAAAAAGAGCTCTCAAATCCTCGATAATATCAGGAATCACTTCTAGTTTAGTAAGGCAAATTCAGTATTTTTCCGCGCGATTAACGAAAGGTACTGGAATCTCTCTTTAACTCCGAATTTGCGTTTTCACAGAAATGAGATATCAGAGATCTCACGCCTCGTTGAACCGCGCTGAAACGGCAACTGGATAGGATCTCCAGATCCGAATGCTAAGCGGCAATCATCTCAAAGGATCAAATAAACACGCAAATGAGCCTGTATTCCCGACTCGAATTGTTTTCTCGATAACTCGAGCAGTCGTTTCGAGTAATTTATGGAGGGGAGGTATTTTATTCCGGAGATTTTTCCATTAGTATCATCTTATATTCTTTTGATGGGCGGCCAACGCTTCAATATATATATATGAACTAGCTATCAAAAGAGATATATTTACTCATAAAATACAAGATATACTATTTATGTGCAAGAGTACAAGATGGTGAAAGGATATAATTTTTATTGGTATATATGCCCCATTGGTTAAATGCTTTATTCATACAGGATGTCCATAAAGTTTCTTCACAGTTTTAAAATTTTATTATTAAGGCAAATGAAGAGATAGTTAAGTGACAATTATTACAAAATGAGATATATTTAAATATTTTTATCATAATTGGCGCCACAGCCCCACGGTAGGCCAAAGCCGTCTGCCATATTTCGAGACAGGAGATGTTTTCTTTTTATGGGGTAGAATTGTCACCCAACTCTCTGTTAAAAGTAGATGCCGAACCCCTGCAAACATCCATGGCACCACCGGGACTCGAACCCGAAACCTGTGGCACAGAACGCTATTCACTCAGCTATCAGGCACCATAAATACTTTTGGCTTAATTAAATTTAATATATCTCTATATGGGCCCCAATAGTAGCACATCAAGATGGTACTCGATTACTGTCCTGCAGGAATGATGAAAATTACCTTAGTGCTTTAAATGAGTCATGTCCCGTATCTTTATTAGATACATATATGATAACCCTGGATACCTTTTACATCATATATGACTCCCCTCGACCTCTACCTGTAGGGTTATGTTAATGACATCGTGTATCGAGAAAAGGGCATTATTAATCTAATTAAGCAGAAGATCGCTGATGGTAGAGCTACCATGGATGAGAGTATTTGACAGCAAACATGACAAGAAATCGAGTAACACATTGATGCGCTTTGAGCAACCAATGATGCCAATATATAGGCATCTTAAATTAAATTAAAAGATTAAAGAAAATTTTAAATGCATATACCTCTCATTTTGTAATATTTCCCCTTATGTGTCTTTTCATTTGCTTTTGTAATAAATGTTTGACCGAGTGTTCTCATGGAAGGAGGGAGCTGCTTCTGTTGTGATGGAGCACCGATGAGTGGTCTCATTGTTGCTGAACAAGGAGGACAGTGCTCACCAGCTGACCACGTTGCCACTGAACTACTAGTCTGGTGGTTTAAATGCCTAATCTTGCATTTAAAATAATTTTCATGCCAGTGTCTATTTGCTCACAAAAAAACTTACCACAAGCTGGTTTCAAAAACAAAACTTTTTGTTCGGAATATTATCTCTTTAAAAGCACATTATTGTTTCTAACACAACTACATTTAAGCAATCTGACTTTATATCATGTGTAAATATTTCACAAAATTATTTAATTCGATTGAAACGAATATCCCCGAATGACTGGCGTTCTGTGATACAAAACTTTAGGCCAGTAAGAAATCAACATTTAGAGGGAAACATTGTTATGAGAATACAGTATTTACATGGAGTTAGCCGATTCCAAAGTCCATTACACCTATTTCTTTGGTAAAAGCGCAATAATTAAAGAATACTAAATTTTAAATTTTAAATTAAAGATCCAAGAAATAATTTATTATAAAGGTCCTTATTGAATTCCTTTTCACTTATTTATAATATATTTAATTTCAAGTTTATACACAACCGAAATTCAAGCCTTTTGACTATAAATTGATACATAAACAAAAAAATTTTAAAATAACGTTAGTTTCACAATATTTATCATCCATTTATCTTCCTCTTGTTTATTCAATATAAGCATGGTATATTAATACACCTATATAGATATGGCATACCTATTTATTTAATACACACATACCTTTAAGAAATTCTCTAGCACAGATTAAATAAACTGCATTTAACCTCCATTCTTTTTTGTCCACCATTTCATGGAAATATTCTAACAATACATCATGTGAGTTCCAGGAACAGCCAAGTAAGCGAATCACACACCTTTGAAAAATAAGATGGATACAACTCCCGTCTGGATATACTCATACCAGCCGGCTGTTGGCTTTATATTCTTTCTCATGAGTTATGATGGTATGAGTACCATCTGTAGAAACCTGAAGAAGAATCCATTCCGTTGAATAGACACGGCAGCATATTGGTTATTGTCTTCAACCGACATTCTGGCTGCTGTTTGATAAATGGAAGCTGCTTTCGCTGTGTCTTTCAGTCGTGGAAAAGCGGAGATCAATCATAGATTATAACACGCAGAAAGATCTTAACCATACAGCTGGATTCAATTACTCCTTTCAGGCACAATGAAGACTAATGCAGTAAAGGAAGATATTATTTTTGAAGAAGTCTTTCTTTTCAAAGCATCGACCTGAAATTTGTTCATTTACAGAAGATATCTGAGTTGAAGTTACAGAAAAGACCAAAGGGTCACCTATTCTCGCTTTTATCCTCTATAGAAATTCATATTTTTGGTAAGTTTCTTCTCTGATTCAATTCTATTTCATTGATAGGATACACATTTCCCGTATTCTATGGATGCTCAATAATTATTAGATACAATACAAAAATTAAAAGAATTAAATAGAGAGTAAAAAAATCTACTAGCTCTCAATGGATATATACTAAAAGTTAATAAACTTCAATGGGAAATACTTTAATATACGTCTCAAATAACTATCGGTTTCCATGCCACATTTTGACATGTTGTTGTTGTTTTTTATCCCACTCCTCGGTAGACAGCAAAAGTCCATAAACCCGTTCTCATCGAAGGGAGGATAGTGGGGGTGGGGGCAACTTCTGATGCGATGGAGCATCCGTAGGTAGAAGACAGACTTGGCTCCGTGTCGCTCAAAATGGAAGCAAGTGCTTTCCGTGAGGACTTTCAGTGGAAACTACCCCTCATTTGCTTATCGTGTCGGGTAAAACCCAGAAACCTCCCACCGGGTAGTCCAACTCGCGAGATAAGATGCTGAACATCACAAACGCTATCGAGGCTCCTCATTTATTTTAAACATTAGAGGGATTTTGGAGAAAAAGCTAACGGACGTCCAAAATACGGTATTCAAAAAGCTCTCTATTGTCTACAACAAAGCCGGCAACGAATTAAATCTTAGATTGAGCCACGAATCGGGCTTTTTGTCATGTTTTTCATGGAAATCGACAGATTTTTGTACAAATCTACAAGTTTTTGTAGTACATTGGCCCAAAAATTTAGAAATTAAAAGTTAAATTATGTGATAAGCGAAACTCTTTTCATATTTATTTTTTGCACAGTTTTGTTATGTATGTTGATAATGAATAACATAGAATATATATATGTTGATTAGAATTAATATTGAATGATATTGACAATGGTATATATAAAATAGTATTTTGTTATGTAAACAATATGTTATGTATTCAATAATAATGAAAACACTTTTGTTATGTAACAATAATATATAAACAAGGAATACTTTATTTTAAGAAGATGAAACTCAAAGAAATGGGGAATTTTGCTATACGGCGAAAGTTGTAGGAGTTTGAAAAATAGAGAAAGGTGGCAGTCAAAACAAATCATTAAAAGTGTTTTGATTAGTGGATTGCAGAGCATGAGAAATGAAGAAGCGTAGAGAGGACATTTAGAGGTATTGGAAAAACCACACTCATCCTGTTTCCTGACTGCGAATACGAGTCAGCGGGAACGAACGCAAACTCACCTACACACTGGGTGTTCATTTTACCAATGAAATAAAAACTGAGCAAAAAGAAATAATTTAAATTAAAATTAATTACAATAATCACAATAATAATAATTACAATTAATAATTAATTATTTTTGGTGTCATTTCAATTTTTGTACCATAATATCTAGTATAACTATATTAATGAACATAAAAATAGTAACTGTCTTTTTGTAAAAGAAGATAAAAAAATCGTTTAACATGTTAAAAATTATTTACGTAGGTTCAAATAAGTTTTAACTTAATTACAAAAGTTATCTTACTATTTACCTTTTCAATCGAAAAGGAAACATTTTTTAACAAAGGTTCAGTAAATAAAACAAAATGTCTAGACTAGTAATTTAATGTGCGATGTATGAGCGAAAAAAGAAAAGAATTCGATGAAGGCATTATTTTAAAACTCATTTACATACGCATAAAAACTCAATGCATTCGCAAAGACTCTCATTCTAAGAAATGCTAGTTTGCATAATAGTTTTTCTTTTTTATTAAGACAGTTGAAAGAAAAAGTTTCCAAGTCAGAACAAAAACAAAAATAAAATGGCTAAGCTTCATTATTTAAATGAACTCGGAAAAAGAATGAGATTCCGACATTTCAAGATACTTAATTAAATAAAGCAAAGTACACTTTCATATAAAATTGATAAAGATAATTCTAAAGTGCAAAATTATTTTATGCTAAATATTGGAAAGGTGACAAGTTTAATTAATTTTCGTTCCTTAATTCGATTTCGAAAGGGAAAATAGTACATTTGTTTTGAAAGAAAAAAATGGAAATTTCAGTGATTTATTTTTAAAGTAGTTTTGAAATTTTTTCCACCTACACCTTTGTGTGAAATTAAATTTACCAAATAGGGTTAAATCACCGGTTTCCAGAACCAAATAAGATATTTAAGATGCTAATTAAATTGTTTTCTGTTTGCCTAATTTTAATTAAATTTCCGAAACTAATCTTTATTGGAAAATAACATTAGTTATATTCAATTGAGTTTTTAATTAAAAAAGAATTTAGAATCCACTTAATCACCATCTGACATCTCGACTATCTTTTATTTCAAAATTAAAACGGTATTTTATAAATACGAATAGTATTTTAAAAATATAATTAAAAACTGAATTGTCATCATATTAAAATTATATTTTTGTCAATTAAATTTGTTTCATTTCTCTCATTTGTAATTTCAACACAAATATCGGCATTCAAAACATAATGAATGACGCTTCAATTTCTATATGGATATATAATTGTTGATGCTTAAAATTTATAGGGATATATAATGGATGATGTTTAAATTTATAGGGATATATAATGGATGATGCTTACATTTATAGGGATATATAATGGATGATGCTTACATTTTATGGGATATATAATGGATGATGCTCACATTTATAGGAATATATAATGGATGATGCTTAAATTTATTGGGATATATAATGAATGATGCTTTAATTTATAGGGATATATAATGGATGATGCTTAAATTTATAGGGATATATAATGGATGATGCTTACATTTATAGGGATATATAATGGATGATGCTTCAATTTATAGGGATATATAATGGATGATGCTTACATTTATAGGGATATATAATGGATGATGCTTAAATTTATATATATGGATGATGCTTAAATTTATATATATGGATGATGCTTAAATTTATAGGGATATATAATGGACGATGCTTCAATTTATAGGGATACATAATGGATGATGCTTACATTTATAGGGATATATAATGGATGATGCTTACATTTATAGGATATATAATGGATGATGCTTAAATTTATATGTATGGATGATGCTTAAATTTATATAGGATATATAATGGATGATGCTTACATTTATAGGGATATATAATGGATGATGCTTACATTTATAGGTATATATAATGGATGGTGCTTAAATTTATATATATGGATGATGCTGAAATTTATAGGGATATATAATGGATGATGCTTCAATTTATAGGGATATATAATGTGGATTCTTAAATTTATATGGATATATAAGGATGATGCATAAATTTATACGGATATATAAGGTATGACTAAGTTTATATGGATATATATTGCGGGGTGATTATGTTTATATGATATATATTGGATGACGCTTAAGTTTGTATGGATATATCATACATTGATCTTTGTCTATATGGATATATGAGCCACGACTAGGGCTTTTGACATCTGTTTTCATGGAATTCACAACACTAATTAGTGCACATTTTTTGTAGTACTTTCGCACAAATTTTAGAATTTATATTAGCAATAAACGACGTGAAAGACCGTTTTCAGATTATTTCTTGCGCAGTTCCGTATGTGTAGAATAACACTTAATTTTATTAACGTGAAATACCTCATTTTAGTTAGAGTAAATTCAAAGAAATGGAGGGAGTTTGCTAAGTTTGAGAAGTTTTCGACAATTAAAGAATGTAACAGTCAAAACAAATCATTCAAAATGTTTCATTAGTGGATTGCAAAGCATGAAAATTCAAGAAACGTACAAAGGACTTTTACAGGTAATTGTCTCACATTTGCACTTCATAAGTAACAAAAACTCAAAATACTCTAAAAATATTTCATGACTATCGAGACGAATCAGTGGGTTTGTTTCGAAACTCTAGATGTTGACTTTTTTCAATGGAATGAGAACTGATCGCCTGAAATAATTTAAATTCAGAAAATTAATTAAATTAATCTTTATCTTATTTGTTATTTCAGTTTTTGTACCTTAAGTTCCAGTCTAATTTTATTAATGATATAAGAATAGTAAAAAAAACTGGTATGCAACAGTCTCTTTTGTAAAACAGTATAAAAAAGTTAAATACTATTTACGTAGCTTCAGATAAGCTTACACTTAATTAAAAAAAAAAAAAAAAAAAGACATCTTACTATTTACCTTTTCAATCACATGTTTTTTTTTTTTCGAAAAGGGAGACCTTTTTTAACAAAAGGTCAGTAAATAAAAACAAAATGTCTAGACTAGTAATTTAATGTGCGATGTATGAACCAAAAGAGAAAAGAATATCCGATGAATGCATTATTTTAAAACTCATTTTACATACACAAAAAAACTCGAAAAGCATTCGCAAAGACTCTCATTCTAAGATATGCTAGTTTGAATAACACTTTTTTTTTTTATTAACACAGTTGAAAGAAAAAAATTTCCAAGTCAGAACAAAAAATGGCCAAGCTTTTATTATTTAAATGAACTCGGAAAAGAATGAAATTCGAAGTTTCAGATACATAATTAAATAAGCAAAGTAAAGTTTTCGTATAAATTGATAAAGATAATTCTAAAGTGTAAAAATTATTTTTATGCTAAATACTGAAATATGACAAGTTTAATTAATTTTCGTTCATTAATTCGATTTCGAAAGTGAAAACAGTACATTTGTTTTGAAAGAAAAATGGAAATTTCAGTGAGGTTATTTTAAGCATGCAGTTTTGGAATTTTTTCTCACCTACACCTTTTTGTGTTAAATCGAATTTACTAAATATAGTTGAGCACCGGTTTCAGAATCAAATAAAATATTTAAAACGCTAATTAAATTCTTTCTGTTTACCTTGATTTTAATTAAATTTCCGAAACTAATCTTTATTAGAAAATAACATTAATTAAATTCATTTTAAATTTAATTTTTTAAAAATTAGAATCCATAATAATCCTCCTCTGAACATATCGACTATCTTTATTTCAGAATCAAATCGGCATTTTATAAATACCAGCGGTATTTAAAAATACGCTCAAGCGTTCTGGCACTCAGGCACCACAGATTTCAGAGTCTGACGGTACCATGGATGTTTGTAGTGTTCCGGACTCACTTTAAGCCGCAGGTCCCTGTCTGACATGATCGTAGAGTGTTTCGGGGTTATTGTCACTCTGCGTCCTTAGATTATCTTCAAGCTACACGCATCTCCTGGGTAGTGCTATGTGAGTAACGTCGATGCAGCGCTTGCTAAGGCGCATCAAAGACAATTGTCTAGGTGTTTGCCAGGATTACAGATGACGTTAACTCGCAGAGCAACACAAACATTTTTTTCTCATAAGCGGTGAAGAAGTCGAAACTGATTCATTATATATGAAGAATTCGTACATCTTTATTTGCATTTAAAAACCCCTGAAATTTCATTCTTTGAAGACAGTTTTAGAAACTAAGCTTGCTAATATACATACAGATATTTATCTGGTATTTTATTTTAATTAACTCGTGAATAGTTTATATATTTAGAACAAAAAAAAAAAAAAGAAAATATCTCGTAACGATAGCCAATCTGATTGGTTGGTTATTTCCTTGTTAGTACGCAAATACGGAACAGCAACCCTAAAAATCCTCTAATCTCAACATTTAATTAAAAGACAATCTCCTCATTTCCTCACCCTTTGGTGAGCTGTTCGGGTATACTTTATTAAAACATAAGAACCACCGTCAAAAGTAAATAAAGAAGAATGCAAAATATAGATTGATAATACAAAACGCCTTTCAATGCTGGGCACCATGTTGATGGAAGATATACCGCTATTACTTTTTACTCAGGAAATGCCTACTTTTTTTAAAGGATTATCGAAAAATTGCCTTATAGCTTTTTATTTATCTATCTTTGCAAAATATCCTGTCATCTAAGATTTTATTTATTAAAAATTAA
Organism: Caerostris extrusa; assembly: GCA_021605095.1. NCBI lineage: Eukaryota > Metazoa > Arthropoda > Arachnida > Araneae > Araneidae > Caerostris > Caerostris extrusa. The sequence goes on along the minus strand of BPLR01008328.1, from coordinate 140,603 downwards.
AATTCGTTTTATTCTGACTAAAATTATTCCTAAATGGCATTTTTTTTTTTACCTTCCGCTAGCCTCTCCATTATTTTTCATTCGATCTGACTTGGCCGCTTGTCAATTTTTCACACAGTCGGCGGTCCGACTATAGTAAGATACAAGCAAATTATAATTTACAAATTAAAATGTACCAATAAACTGTTGGCATGCATTGCAGTTATTACTTTGAGATATAACCTCCATAGTGACTATGATTACACGTGTGAGCGCCTTCATCATTGGCCATTTTATGATGAAATTCTTTCTAGTATCAAATACAAATGTTGTTGTTGCCTGTAGCTTATTGGAACTCAATCGAATCAAATTTGGCCCTTACCGTAGAAACAAAAAGAGCATATAAACAAATCAAAATTACAAAGGAAAAAAGACCAGACATTCTTAACAAAAAATGGCCAAACGGCCTTAAAAATACTTAAAAACAAGCTAAATGTTCTAAGGATAAAATTTTAAAAAGCTGGAAGCACCATAATAAAAGATGAGGACATGTTTTATGTGGCCCTCTAGTTAAGAACACACGAATCACCATTCTGTTCTCAGACCCGAGCAAACAAGTAAATGAGATTTATTTATTGTCGTTGTCTTGCATAAAACACATATATCAGAGTTCACAAACTCTATTTTGCCCTAGATGTTCGGCCAAGCAGTCGTGTCCATTTCTTAATCTAAACTTGGCAACAGCCTCTTTTGCGAGGGAGTTTTTCCATTCCTGATTGTCTCCCAGAATTTTCCTTTGGTGTTAGATAATAATTCACTAATAAACGATGACTGAAATTTGTCCCGTATATCCTGGTTTATCCCTCTTGACTCTTAAAAGAGTCAAGAGGGATAGATCACTGTCCAGAAATTTTTTTCCAAAAGATCTACCCTTTCTTTTTCATCCATTCCATCATGTTGTGGAACCCACTATAAAATGATGTATTTACCATTTCCATTAAGGAACTTAATATCTTGTTTTATTTGGTTACAATTGCAGACTCATGCTGCTTTGTTAAAACGATTGCTTCAATGGTGGATCTGTAGAATCCACCAGAATAACTGCTGTTGAAAAACAATGCATTTTAGATTTAAGGTTTTCAATTTGCAATGAAGCTGAAGCAAAAATGCAAATGTAATATGGTTAACATTGAAAGTGCAAATGGAAGGTAATAATTGTCCTCTGCCCTTTGAAAGACTGATAATGGTGTACTATATAGAATACGAATTCCGATTGGTTGATGTGATTTAATAGAAGCCATTTTCTAAAAGATCATTCAAGATAGAGTTATTAAGATAAGGTATTTATACAATAAAATATCATTAACAGACTGAATAAAATAACAGAACTGTTCATAAAACAAAACTTAAATAAGATACCAATATTGGCAAGATCGGAAATATTTTTAATTTTGTTTCTTACAATAAGTGATAAGAATCCATCTTTAAAAATTTTACTCATTCACAGCAAAAAAGATAAATGCTTTGCACTTCAACCCAAATCACCACAAACTCCATTCAAGAAAATCAAACCTATCATTACAATCACCACCGACAACAAACCTACACGTACTTAATAACTTATATCGAAAACCCTTTTAAAAACCCAGAAGCGAAATGATAATTACGGTTATCGCAATTCACCCTATCAACCTCTCACCAGGAAGGCAGAAGAGGATATTAATTGTCCTTTAATCCCGATTCCTTCTTCACCGCCACTACCCTTCGAAGGAGGGAGGGGGGGAAAAAAAAGAAAGGAAAGAGATAAGAAAAGAAGGGGGAAAATGGCACGCTATTATTTCAAGCGTCTTAAGCGCACTTTACATGCCAGCGTTAGAAGATCCAATAGTGGGGCCGAATATCTCATATATTGGAAGCCATGAGGAGATAAATACCTCTGGCAGCGCGTAGGAGAGAATGTCTCAGTCATTTATCGGCCAATAGCTTTGCGGGTAAGTGATAAATGATTGGCTCTGGCATACTTGGGAGGCTTTAATTAGTCGTTCTTCTGGACTGTAATAATGGCTGGATGTTTTTCTAAGCGGGGGAGAGAGGGGGTTTACCCGCAATTTGTAAAAAGATAATGCAAAAAAACCTTTTCAATCTCGTCATGGATTTATTGGGGGTTATTTATCTGGATCTTCATAAATATTTTAGATAGAAAAAATCATTCAACCGAGACTGTGGAAAAAAAGAAGAAAAGAAAAATATTGTCTGTTTTTGTTTATACAGAACTATTTATATCTTCCGGATATTTTTTTTTGTTCAAATATGGAAATAAAAGTATCACTGTGAACTGTTCTTCTATCAGATCGAAAAAAATGGGAGGAATTTTAAAATATTTCTTTGAAATGGAGATTATCAGAACAGAAATCTATTTAATGAAAGGTACAGGTAGTTTTCAGAGACTTTTTAAAACTAATAATTCAAGACAATCCCCACAGGTCCATTGAAAATCAATTAATTTGTCCCGTCTATGAAACTCTTTTAAAATGTCAAAGGATAAAAATACATAGAAAACTCATTTAAGATGTCAAATGGTAAAAACTGCATATAAAACTGATTTAAAATGTAAAATTCTTTAAAAGAGAATTTAGTTATCCTTCTGGTGAATATTGATAACTAGAAACTATTTTCATGAATCACGTATTTTATTACTGATAATTTTTTTGCAATTATTATAATAAACCATGTGGCATTTTTATTTTTTTATAATTTGACATTTTAAATTTTATATGCATTTTTTATCATTGATATTTTAAATGAGTTTTATCTGTTTTATCACTTGACATATTAAATGAGTTTTATATGTAATTTTACCATTTGATATTTTAAAATAGTTTTATATGTATTTTTTACCATTCAACATTTTAAATGAGTTTTATATGCATTTTTTACCAGATATTTTAAATGAATTTTATACGCATTTTTACCATTTGACATTTGAAATGAGTTTTATTTGCATTTTTTACCATTTGCTATCTTAAATGAGTTTTCTATGCATTTTTTACCATTTGACATTTTAAATGAGCTCTATAGATATTTTTACCATTTGACATCTTAAATGAGTTTTATATGCATTTTTGCCATTTGATATCTTAAATCAGTTTCATATGCATTTTTTACCACTTGATATTTTAAACAAGTAATATAAAAAAAAATTAAGTTAATTACTACTTTTTTTCACTATATTGCAGAAAGTCCTTTATAAATAAAGTTTAAATTTTCCTCTTACGTCTGGCGCCATCTATTGGTAGATACATGTAACTTAAATCTAAAAAAAACTAAAGTTAATTAATTAAATTTATTTGATGAATTAATATTTGAAAAAACTGTATCAAAATCAAGTGGCATCCACTGTAAGTTAAAAAAGTGTATTTGAACTTGAGTGGATGAATAAAAAGTATTTTATTAACGATTGTAAATTTAAACACGATATATATAGGGATAGTGTGAACTAATAGTAGGAATTTAATGAGTTTTATAAGCATTTTTACCATTTGACATTTTAAATGTTCTATATGCATTTTTTGCCATTTAACATTTTAAATGAGTTCTATATGCTTTTTTACCCTGTGACATTTTAAATGAGTTTGCTATGCATTTTTGCCATTTGACATTTTAAATGAGTTTTATAGAGTGAACAAATTAATCGATTTTCCATTAAATCTTGCGCAGAATTGCACAGATAACGACGCGTTTAGTAAAAGACAAGAATCGTGAATGACAGTTTTTCATTTGATCGGCTTTTTATTTTCGCATCCCATCCAAACTCCAATGAATTTAAGATGTTTTATCAAATTTATGAAGGCAGTAAAAAAAGATGCAGAATCCAATAAACAGAACGAGCAAAAAACTACTTTTAAGAAATTAACTTTTTCCATAAGAATCTTTGTCTTTTATCATTTAAGTATATTTGACCAAGATAAGGAAAAACACCCGAGCAATTATCAACTTTATTTTCGCAAACTGGTTTATTCCAGTTTCTATAATACCAGCTCAGAGTTTTTATCCTTGCATGCTCTAGAAGGAAAAAAAAAAAAGAAAAATTAAATTATGATATTTGAACTAGAAGAGTAAAGGAGAAGTAAAAAATATATGAACACATTTAAATTTAATTTCTTTATAATAATAACTTAATTCAATATAAAAACATCCAGTTGTTATAAAATCAAGATTATATTTTTGGGTTATTAAAAAAACGTTAAGTCTTGATTTTAATTTAATCATATTCATAATATTAAAGATTTTAAACAAAGGTACTTTTTTAAAAACTTTTAATTTACGAACTTTAATACAATTTTAATTTTATTTAAATCAACTGCGTGATTCACTGTATTATCATAAAATATAGATGATACTTTTGATTATCTATATCCTAAAATATAAATGATACTTTTGAATTTTATCTAAAAAAAATTGAATATTGATTTTAATTTAATTTTAATTTCTAGTAATTAAGGCCCATGAATCAATGAAAAGATTTTTCAAGGAGAAAATGAATAATGAATCATTAATGTTTTAATATATATTATTAATTCTATTTGAAACCACCATGATATTCCGATGAGATCCATTGAGGGGGAAAAAAAATTCGACAAAGGAAAAAATAATTGTCGAATAGAGAAAGGAAATGGCTGTATGGGAAGTTTTTCATGACACAAGAGCCAAATTTGATCCTCCCTGCTCCAAATAATTGGTTATATAAAATTAGTTCAATCTAAAATCATTATTCTAAAAGACGAGCCAGGAAAATAATGTGCAGAATTTCTAATATAATATTATCAATGTAACACATCACTCAATAAGTCTCTGGTCTGACACACATATGACAGAACCATATGACAATGGACAATCCAAGATAGAAGCTAACGGCTTCTGCGCAGCCACGGAGCTTCACCAAAACTCAAATCATCATCAGAGCCATATGAATGTTGGATAGTAGCATCCTCCAAACGATACATGTCAAAATTTCATGACATTCTGATAATTAGTTTATAGCTTACAATGGTTTTAGTCACCCCAGTTTTATAATTTTCAAAACAATGGATAAAAAAGAATTTCATGCATTGATTAAACATTGTTTTTTTAGTGGAGAAAAATACTGTTGAAGCCAAACACTCGCTTGATAAGCGTTATGGAGACATTGCCTCAAGGAAATCAACTGTTATTGACTGGTATGCTTAATTTAAACTCGGTCGTACAAACACCGATGATGCTGAACGCTCTGGTCGCCCAAATCGACTGTTGTTCCTAAAAAAGTCCACAAAATAGTTTTGAAAGACTTTAAAGTGAAGTTGCTTGAGATAGCTGACACTTTAAAGATATCAGAAAGTAGTGTGTTTACAATTTTCCACGAAAATTTGAGCCTGCTTAAGTTGCTTTCGAAATAGGTGACGCCTTTGCTGACACTGGATCGAAAACAACAACGCGTTGAAGATTCAGAGCGCTATTTGGAACTGTTCAAGCGAGATAAAAAGGATTTCTTGCATCGGTATGTGATGGTTCCACTACTACACACCTGCATCAAAATGATAGTCATCTAAGTGGATGGTGAAAATCGTTCAAACTCAAAAACAGCAGGCAAGTTATGACATTCATATTTTGGGACACGCATGATATTTTGTTCACCGACTATCTTGAGAAAGATAAAACTATCAATACCGAATATTACATGGCATTTTTGGATCGATTGAGGGTAAAAAATTAAGAAAGAAAAGTGCTGTTTCACCAAGACAATGAATGAGTGATTTTTGAAACTGAGGTCTGTTTTGAGAGCAAAGACAAATCGTTATACAAAAAAGTCATAAAAAATTAGAAGAATGTTGGAATGAATGTATCACCCTTGAAGGAGAGTATGTTGACGAATAAAGTTGAATATCTAAAAAAAAAAAAAATGTTTTACTTAGCTAGACCGGAGACTTATTCAGTGAGTGTTAAATATTTAATATAATGTTAACATTAAGTTTAAATAATAATTTAAATGCAGAATTAGTAAAAACATTGACAACAGGTCGTCAGATTGCATCTACTACTAGTAGTACATCACGCTACATCAGTGTGCTTAGAGCCGAGATGTCCCTATACAGTTTGGGAATGATGTGGGTGAAATTGAATGGACACACAATGGAAGCAGGAAAATTTTCCCAAAATTCACTCTTGGCAATACAGAAGCAGAACAATGAGGAAAAATTTAACAAAACAGTAGAAAATAATGAAAAATTAAACTTTAAAAAAAGGAAAAATATGGAATGCAAGAATATACAAAAAATACATAAGATAAATTACTGGGAAAATTTAAAAACAATGCAATATAATAAACAGAATAATGGAGAATATATAAATCCGAGAGCGGATGGAATATTCGTGAAAGCAATTAAAGGGTTTTGAAAGAATAATTAGAAGAGGAGTAACAGCTAATAAATAATTGGAAAACAGAAGCAGATGCTGAAAAATTATAAACAATGAAAATATAAAAATCCAGAAGATATTACATCTGAGAAGAGATAAAGCAAAGTGCATAGCTAAATAATTGGTATTCACATAAAAAATATTAGAAATGTGCAAATTAAAAATTGCTATGTATTATGAAATAAAATAATAATTTTTTTCAAATTTGGTTTTCCCTAAATATACACACATAATGTATAAACCTAAGTAAAATATTTTATAAAGTAACATTACCTTACATACATATATAAGCATAAATTATTTTGTAAAGCAAATTATCTTTAACTATACAAACATAAAAAAATACACACACGTAGATTATTTTATTTGTCTTGTCACTTTCTTGTCTGTGTATCTAAGATAATTTTGCTTTTTTTTAATAATTTAAATGTGTGTCTATAAATTATGCGTGCTTATTTAATTAAAAAGGCAAAATTATCTTAAATACACAGACAAGAAAAACGTAAATTATTTTATAAAGTAAAATTACAATAGTATTATTAAATTTTTTATTAAAAATAAAAAGTAAAATTATAACAGGCTTTTTCCTCTCCCGTTTTTAACTTATTTTATTATATATATAAATATATATAAGTTATAAATATAATAAAATAAGAAAAAAAAAAGCCTGTTATATTGAACAAAGGCACGACTTGACTTGACATTTAGTCTGAGATAATTAAAGTTTGAATTTCACAAACAAAATTTAGCATGCTTCGTATTTTATGTCGAGACCCTTTACATTTTAAAAATGTTAATCTTCCATTTGCTGATGCTTTTATCTGCAGCCAAAGACAACTGTAAACAGTAAAACTCATAAGTTTCACGTCTGCTCTATCTATCTGCAATCTTTTTATTGTAATTCAGCACACAAAATTAAATTTCCTGATTACACAATTCTTTTATTTTTACTTTAGTGCTACAAATTGATTTAATTTCTGATATTATAACATCCTAATAGGCATTCATTATTTTATGTACTTTATCAATTATATTAAAAATCTGACAAAGTAAATCATTTTTATTTGAAAAAAAGTAAAGGTTAGTAGTAGGTTCTCTAACAAGAAGTAGCTGATCTAAATTCAGATGTTGTTCCATGTTTCAATTCACCAAAATCTGAAATTCTATAAAAAAGCTATCTGTTATAATTGTTGTGTCTTAATCTTCAATGTCCTGAAGTACAGGACGGATATCCCATGAATAATCTACTTATGGATGGACGGAGGTTCGAATACTGGCGGGAGCAAGGATGTTTTTCAGTGGTTCGGAAACCACGTTAAGCTGTAGGTACCGCTCTAATTAGCCTTAAGAGTGCAAAAAATGATCTTAGCCCGACAAACCAAACCATGGATGGACGGGAAGAGGCAGCATTTGTTGTGACGGATCACCCATAAATAGAAATCTGACTTGGCTCCGTGTCGCTAAAGAAGGAGGGCAGTGCCTTCCGAGAGGACTTTTAACCACGCTATTTTAACCACACCAACCGCATAGGATAAACCCCACCTGGTAGTCCGACAAATGATGCAAGATGCTGAGCATCACAAGAGCCATTGTGTGTCCTTTTTTTTTAATCATTGTCTATAACAGCGAATTGAACCTAAGCCCTAATACTCACTTGTTGGCGCAAGTTGCCACTTGGTCATGAATCATGAACATGAATTTATTATACATCGTTTTAAAGCAAAATTGACTTAAGAGAATGAACGTCGCAAGAAAAACAGCTTCATGGCACGATTTGTGCATCCCTACATTTGTATCTGAACTGTTCGCAGTGATGCATGAATATAAAGTAGAATACGAAATCCCAATTCCTAAAATTGACTGTAATAGTCTAAGGCATTATTCTTACTGTTATAAACAGAGTTTAAGATAAGCATTTCTTTAACAGTTAAGGAATTGCTACGAAAACTGAAGCCCTTAATTTGTGAAAATAAGCACAATCCAAATTTTCCAAAGAGCTCTCAAACTCTCGATAATATCCGAAATCACTTCCAGTTTAGTAAAGCAAATTCGAGTATTTTTCCGCGTGTTTAGCGAAAGGTGCTGGAATCTCTCTATACCGATCGCTAACTCCGAATTTGCGTTTTCACAGAATGAGATATCAGAGAACGCTTGCAATCTCACGCTTCGTTGAACCGCGCTGAAACGGCAACTGTAGAGGATCTCCAGATTCGAATGCTAAGCGGCAATCATCTCAAAAAAGATCAAATAAACACCCAAATGAGCCTCTATTCCCGACTCGAATTGTTTTCTCAATAACTCGAGCAGTCGTTTCGAGTAATTTATCGAAGGGAGGTATTTTATTCCGGAAATTTTTCCATTAGTATCATCTCGGATTCTTTTGATAGGCGGCCAACGCTTCAATATATATATCAAAAGCGATATATTTACTCATAAATATAATATTCAAGATTTCAAGATGGTGAAAGCATATACTATATATTTAGGTATTCTTTTAAATGCTTTATTTATACAGGATATCTATAAAGTTTCTTCACAATTTGAAAAATTATTACAAAGGAAAAGGGAAAGATAGTTAAGGAATAATTATTACAAAATGAGACTATATAAGTATTTTTGGTCTAATTCAATTTAATATATCTCTATATGGGCCCCATGAGTTTCACATCAAGATGGTACTCGATTTCTCTCCTGTAGCATATCATCATCAATGTTGTAAATGTCATTAGTCCTTTAAATGAGTTATGTCCCGTACATTTGTTTGATATGTAATATATTTACTATAACCTTGGATACCACTTACACCTGATATGACCCTCTCGACCTGTTCCTGTAGTATTATATTAATGATATCGTGTATTGCTATTGTGTATCACGAGATATAGTATCGCGATATCACGTGTATCGTGTATTAGATGCGCGTGATATCGCGTAATCTAATCAAGGATCGCTGATGGTAGAGCCACCATGGTTGAAAGTATTCTACAGCGGAATTATTTAATTCGATTAAAAAGATTATCCCCAACGGTGATTCTTAAAAAAAAAAAAGAATTATAATAAATCTTACATTTTTAAATCAAAATAGTTTTAAAAAAAACGCTGACTTATACTAAGATGGTTAGGTTTTAAAAAAATGGGCGCTATTATGGTAATTTATGTTATACGAAATATGGAAGAAGAAAAAATGCGGTTTTCTATTTCCAAAATGATATATTTTGCTAAACTATTTTCACTGATAATTAAAATAAATACGCTTATTGTTAAATGTAAAGTCTGCAATTTAATGTTAAATTTTTTGTCATCTCTATTAAATACTAATAAATGAAAATATTAGATTATATTAGCTATTGTAGAAATGCTAGGTTACAATTCTGTGTTATGGTGGCTTTCCACTACTTACCAAGATCTCACGTCATAGAACTTCAGCCAATTGATCTTGAGTGGGTAGGAAAATAGGCTTCTGATTGGATGGCGCTCTCTAATACAAAATTTTATATCGGGAAGAAATCAACATTTAGAGCGAAATATTATGAGAATACAGTATTTACATGGCGTTTGCCTGAATTAAAAATCCGATCCTGAATCCAGAGCAATAATTAAGTAGTACTAACCTTTCAATTTTAAATTAAAGATCGAAGAAAATTTTTAATATAAAGGTCACTTATTAAATTTACTTTCATACACTTTTTAGGATACTTAATTCCAGTATATAAAACAACCGAAATTCTAGCCTTGATATGAAAATGATGAAAATGAAATGATATATAAACAATAAAGTTGACTATGAAATTTATATATAAACAAAAAAAACTAACGTTAAAATAACGTTAGTGTTTCAGATTATTTATTAAGCTTTAATATCCCTTATATATTTAATATAAGCATTGTATATTAATATACCTATATAGATATGGCATACTCATTTATTTGATATACGCACACCTTTAAGAAAATCTCTAACACAGATTAAATAAACTGCATTTAACTTTCATTCTTTGTCCAGCATTTGTTGGAAATATTCTAACAATACATCACTGGAGTACCAGGAAGAGCCAAGTAAGCGAATCACACACCTTTGAAAATAAGATGGATACAACTCCCGTCTGGATATACTCATACCAGCAGGCTCTTGGCTTTATATTCTTTTTGCGTCCTCGTGAATTATGATGTTATGAGTACCATCTGTAGAACCTGAAGGAGAATCCATTCCGTTGAATAGACACGGCGGCATATTGGTTATTGTCTTCAACCGACATCCTGGCTGCTGTTTGATAAATGGAAGCTGCTTTCGTTGTGTCTTTCAGCCGTGGAAAAGTGGAGATCAATCATGGATTATAACACGCAGCAAGATCTTAACCATATAGCTGGATTCAATTACTCCTTTCAGGCCCAATGAAGACTAATGTTGTAAAGGAAGAGGTTATTTTTGTAGAAGTCTTTCTTTTCAAAGCATCGACCCGAAATTTGTTCATTTACAGAACATATCTGGAATTGAAGTTATTAAAAAGACCAAAGGGTTGTCTATTCTCAATTTACCCTATATAGAAATTCTCCACTCATTCAATTCTATTTCATAAATAGAATACATATTTCCTAGATGTTATGAATACTCTAGAATTATTAGAAACAATACAGAAATTGTCGAGAACAAATTAGAAGAGATAAATAGAAGTAAAATTTACTAGCTCACAAGGCATGTATAAAAGTCAATAAAAGTCGATAGAAAATGTTTTAATATACGTCTCATATGAATCTGTTTCCATGCCACGTTTTAACATGTTGTTGTTGTTGTTTTTCATCCACTTGGTTGACAACAACAAAATCCATAAACCCGTGTGTTATGATGGAAGGAGGGAAGGGTGATGCAGCTTCTGTTGTGATGGAGCACCAGTATGTAGAAGTCTGACTTGGCTCCGAGTGTCTGAATAAAGAGAGTAGTACCTTCCGAGAGGACTTTTAAGGGAAACTCTCCCTGATTTCAGTATCATATTGGAGAAAAACCCGGAAAACTACCACCAAGTAGTGAGACTAACGTCGATAAGTTGCTTAACGTCCCAAACACCATCGAGTCTACTCGTTTTCCGAAACAGTGTCTACAACAAAGTCGCCTGCGGATTGAACCCCCTTCCTTATGCTCAACAGGGGCGCACGTTGCCACTGAGCCACGAGTCGAGCTTTTGACATGTTTTTGCATAGAATTCGCAACAGTAATTTGTAAAAATTTTTGTAATATATTGCCACAAAAATTTAGAAGTTGTGTTTGAATTATGTGATATGAGAAACCCTTTTCACATTTATTTCTTGCACAGTTTTGTTATACACACAATTATATTTTGCAATAGTATATATACAATATTATTTTATTATGTTTACAATATATTATGTATTCAATAATAATAATAACAGTTTTGTTATGTAAAAATAATCTATAATAATTTTATAAACAAGGAATACTTTACTTTTACGTAGATGAAATTCAAAGAAATGGGGAATTTTGCAATCGCCTTGAATACGACGGAAATTGTAAGGAGTCTGAAAATCAGAGAAGGTGGCAGTTAAAACAAGTCATTCCAAATGTTTTGATTAGTGGATTACAGAGCATGAGAAATGAAGAAACGTACAGAGGACTTTTTAGATGTAATTGTCCCACATTTGAATTTCATATGGAAGAAAACCAGACATGACCACATCATTTTTTCTTGACTATTGATACGAATCAGTGGATTCGATCTCAATACTATCTCCACACTATGTGTTCACTTTAAAAATGAAATGAGAACTGAGCAATGAAATCATTTAAATTCAGAAAATTAATTAAACTAACCTTTGTTTTATTTGTCATTTCAATTTTGTACCTTAACATTCAGTCTAATTATGTTAATAACATAAAAATACTAAAAACAGGTATGCAACTGTCTCTTTTATAAAAAAGAATAAAAATATATACGTATATATGTTAAATACTATTTACGTAGTTTCAGATAAACTTTTACTTAATTAAAAATAAGGTCTCTTACTATTTACCTTTTTTAATCGCATGTTCTTTTTCGAAAAGGAAAGCCTTTTTTAACACAGGTCCCGTAAATAAAACAAAATGTCTAGACTAGTAATTTAATGTGCGATGTATGAGCGAAAAGAGAAAAGAATATCCGATGAATGCATTATTTTAAAACTCATTTACATACACATAAAAACTCGAAATGCATTCGCAAAGACTCCCATTCCTAAGAAACGCTATTTTGAATAATAGTTTTTTTTTATTATTAACACAGTGGAAAAGAAAAAGTTTCCAAGTCAGAACAAAAATGGCATAGCTTTATTATTTAAATGAACTCTGAAAAAGAATGAGATTCCGAAGTTTCAGATACATAATTAAATAAGCAAAGTACACTTTCATATAAATTGATAAAGATAATTCTAAAGTGCAAAAATTATTTTATGCTAAATATTGGAAAAAGGACAAGTTTAATTAATTTTCGTTCCTTAATTCGATTTCGAAAGGGAAAGCAGTACATTTGTTTTTGAAAGAAAATGGAAATTTCAGTGATTTATTTTTTAAAGTAGTTTTGAAATTTTTTTTCCACCTACACCTTTTGTGTGAAATTGAATTTACCAAATAGGGTTAAGCACCGGTTTCCAGAACCAAATAAGATATTTAAGATGCTAATTAAATTGTTACTGTTTGCCTTAATTTTAATTAAATTTCCGAAACTAATCTTTATTGAAAATAACATTAATTATATTCATATGAGTTTTTAATTAAAAAAAGAATTTAGAATCCATAATAACCGTCCCCTGAAGTAACGATTATCTTTATTTCAAAATTAAAAAGTTATTTTATAAACACTAATGGTATTTTATAAATATAATTAAAACTGAATTCTCATCATATTAAAATTATATTTTGTCTTATTAAATTTCATTTAATAAGTTCATTCGTTACGTTCATTTCATTTTTAGTTCATTTTCTCATTTATTGCAACAAAAATATTTGCATTAGGAACATAATGGATGAGGCATAAATTTATATGGATATATAATGGATAACTATGTTTATATGAAAATATATAATGGAAGACTATGTTTATATGAATATATAATGAATGAATATGTTTATATGAAAATATATAATGGAAGACTATTTTTATGTGGATATATAAGGGATGACTATGTTTATATGGATATATAACGGATGACTATATTTATATGGATATATAATGGATATGTTTATATGGATATATAATGGATGACCATGCTTATATGGATATATAATAGATGGCTATGTTTATATGGATATATAATGGATGACTCTGTTTTGATGGATATATAATGATGACTATGTTTTTATGGATATATAATGGATGACTACGTTTATATGGATATATAACGGATGACTATATTTATATGGATATATAATGGATATGTTTATATGGATATATAATGGATGACTATGCTTATATGGATATATAATGGATGGCTATGTTTATATGGATATATAATGGATGACTGTTTTTATGGATATATAATGATGACTATGTTTTTATGGATATATAATGGAAGACTATGTTTATCTTGATATATAATGGGTGACGCTTATGGTTATATGATATACATTGAATGACGCTTATGTTTGGATGGATATATAATAGATTGCTCTTCTGTCTATACGGATAAATGAGCCACGAGTCGGGCTTTTGACATGTTTTTCATGGAATTCACAACAGTAATTTCTACAACTTTACTAGTACATTGGCATAAAAATTTCGAAATTTTATTTATAAGCTACTTTAAAAAACATTTTTTATATTTTTTTCTTGTACAGTTTTTGTAATGTGTACAACAACTATTAATTTTTATTAATATGAAATAACAAGGAATACTTCATTATAATTAATCAATTCAAAGAAATGGAGAAGTTCGTTATCTCCTGAATACGGCGAAAGTCGTAGGACGTTCGACTGTCAGAGAAGGAAGTAGTCGAAAGAGATCATTAAAAACGTTTTGATTAGTAGATAACAGAGCGTGTGAAATGAAAAAAAAAGTATAGAGGATTTTTAGAGGTAATTGATTTCATTTGTATTTGTATTTCATATGGAAGAAAACCCGAAATACTGTCACCATATTTGATGGCTATCGATACTAATCTGTGGGTACGAACCCAAACTCTCCTAAACACTAGATGTTCATTTTTACCAATAAAATAAGACCTGAGCAATGAAATAATTTTAATCCAGATAAATAATTAAATTATTTTATCTTATTTGTCATTTCATTTTTGTACCTTAAAAATCCAATCTAATTATATTAATGACATAAGAATAGTATAAAAACAGGTATGCTACTATCTCTTTCGTAAAACAGGATAAAAAACTGTTAAATTTGTTAAATACTACTTACGTAGTTCCAGATAAACTTTCATTTAATTAAAATTCCAATCGCATGATTTTTCGAAAAGGAAAATCTTTTAACAAAGGTCCAGCAAATAAAAAAAATGTCTAGACTAGTAATTTAATGTGCGATGTATGAGCGAAAAGAGAAAAGAATATCCGATGAATGCATTATTTTAAAACTCATTTACATACGCATAAAAACTCGAAATGCATTCGCAAAGACAGCCATTCCTAAGAAACGCTATTTTGAATAATAGTTTTTTTTTTATTATTAACACAGTTGAAAAGAAAAGTTTCAAGTCAGAACAAAAATGGCATAACTTTATTATTTAAATGAACTCTGAAAAAGAATGAGATTCCGACGTTTCAGATACATAATTAAATAAGCAAAGTACATTTCATATAAATTGATAAAGATAATTCTAAAGTGCAAAAATTATTTTATGCTAAATATTGAAAAAGGACAAGTTTAATTAATTTTCGTTCCTTAATTCGATTTCGAAAGGGAAAACAGTACATTTGTTTTGAAAGAAAATGGAAATTTCAGTGATTTATTTTTTAAAGTAGTTTTGAAATTTTTTTTTTCCACCTACACCTTTTGTGTGAAATTGAATTTACCAAATAGGTTAAGCACCGGTTTCCAGAACCAAATAAGATATTTAAGATGCTAATTAAATTGTTTCTGTTTGCCTTAATTTTAATTAAATTTCCTAAACTAATCTTATTGGAAAATAACATTAATTATATTTATATGAGTTTTTAATTAAAAATAATTTAGAATCCATAATAACCATCCCCTGAAGTAACGACTATCTTTATTTCAAAATTAAAACGTTATTTTATAAACACTAATGGTATTTTATAAATATAATTAAAACTGAATTGTCATCATATTAAAATTATATATTTGTCTTATTAAATTTAGTTTCATTTAATAAGTTCATTCGTTACGTTCATTTCATTTTTTTTGTTCATTTTCTCATTTATTTCAAAAAAAATATTTGCATTAAGAACATAATGGATGAGGCATAAATTTATATATAATGGATAACTATGTTTATATGAAAATATATAATGGAAGACTATGTTTATATGAATATATAATGAATGAATATGTTTATATGAAAATATATAATGGAAGACTATTTTTATGTGGATATATAAGGGATGACTATGTTTATATGGATATATAACGGATGACTATATTTATATGGATATATAATGGATATGTTTATATGGATATATAATGGATGACCATGTTTATATGGATATATAATAGATGGCTATATTTATATGGATATATAATGGATGACTCTGTTTTGATGGATATATAATGATGACTATGTTTTTATGGATATATAATGGATGACTATGTTTATATGGATATATAACGGATGACTATATTTATATGGATATATAATGGATGACTATGGATATATAATGGATGACTATGCTTATGGATGGCTATGTTTATATGGATATGTAATGGATGACTGTTTTTTATGGATTTATAATGATGACTATGTTTTTATGGATATATAATGGATGACTATGTTTATATGGATATATAACGGCTGACTATATTTATATGGATATATAATGGATATGTTTTATATGGATATATAATGGATGACTATGCTTATATGGATATATAATGGATGGCTATGTTTATATGGATATATAATGGATGACTGTTTTTATGGATATATAATGATAACTATGTTTTTATGGATATATAATGGAAGACTATATCTGGATATATAATGGGTGACGCTTATGGTTATATGGATATACATTGAATGACGCTTATGTTTGGATGGATATATAATAGATTGCTCTTCTGTCTATACGGATAAATGAGCCACGAGTCGGGCTTTTGACATGTTTTTCATGGAATTCACAACAGTAATTTCTACAACTTTACTAGTACATTGGCATAAAATTTCGAAATTTTATTTATAAGCTACTTTAGAAAACATTTTTTATATTTTTTTTCTTGTACAGTTTTGTAATGTGTACAACAACTATTGATTTTTATTAATATGAAATAACAAGGAATACTTCATTATAATTAATCAATTCAAAGAAATGGAGAAGTTCGTTATCTCCTGAATACGGCGAAAGTCGTAGGACGTTCGACTGTCAGAGAAGGAAGTAGTCGAAAGAGATCATTAAAAACGTTTTGATTAGTAGATTGCAGAGCGTGTGAAATGAAAAAAAAAGTATAGAGGATTTTTAGAGGTAATTGATTTCATTTGTATTTGTATTTCATATGGAAGAAAACCTGAAATACTGTCACCATATTTGATGGCTATCGATACTAAACTTTGGGTACGAACCCAAACTCTCCTAAACACTAGATGTTCATTTTACCAATAAAATAAGACCTGAGCAAGGAAATAATTTTTAATCCAGATAAATAATTAAATTATTTTATCTTATTTGTCATTTCATTTTTGTACCTTAAAAATCCAATCTAATTATATTAATGACATAAGAATAATATAAAACAGGTATGCTACTATCTCTTTCGTAAAACAGGATAAAAACTGTTAAATTTGTTAAATACTACTACGTAGTTCAGATAAACTTTCATTTAATTAAAATTCCCATCGCATGATTTTTCGAAAAGGAAAACCTTTTTTAACAAAGGTCCAGCAAATAAAACAAAATGTCTAGACTAGTAATTTAATGTGCGATGTATGAGCGAAAAGAGAAAAGAATATCCGATGAATGCATTATTTTAAAACTCATTTACATACGCTTAAAAACACGAAATGCATTCGCAAAGACTCTCATTCCTTAGAAACGCTAGTTTTAATAATAGTTTTTCTTTTTTTTTATTACCACAGTCGAAAGAAAAGTTTCTTAGTCAGAATAAAAAAAAAATGGCTAAGCTTTTATTATTTAAATGAACTCTGAAAAAGAATGAGATTCCGAAGTTTCAGATACATAATTAAATAAGTGAAATACAGTTTTCGTATAAATTGATAAAGATAATTCTAAAGTGCAAAAATTATTTTTATGCTGAATATTGGAAAGATGACAAGTTTAATTAATTTTCATTCCTTAATTCGATTTCGAAAGTGAAAACAGTACATTTGTTTTGAAAGAAAAATGGAAATTTCGGTAGTTTTTTTTTTTAAGTAGTTTTGGAATTTCTTTTCTCCACCTACACCTTTTGTGTGAAATCGAATTTACCAAATAGGGTTAAGCACCGGTTTCCATAATCAAATGAAATATTTAAAATGCTAATTAAATTGTTTCTGTTTGCCTTAATTTCAATTAAATTTCCGAAACTAATCTTTATTGAAAATAACATTAATTATATTCATTTGAATTTTTTTTAGAAAGAATTTAGAATCCATAATCACCCTACTCTGAATCGACTATCTTTATTTCAAAATTAAACGGTATTTTATAAATATAATTAAAACTAAATTGTTATCATATTAAAATTAAATTTTTGTGCAATTAAATTTAGTTTCATTTATATCTTTTGTAATTTCAAAAATCTGCACTTCTTTTATTTCTTATTTGTATAGAAATGTAAATCGATTACATGAATAAAAATCGACTGTGTATTTATTGCTTTATTTCACTTCAACAACAATTATTCAATTAAACTATGACAATTTTCCTATGCTATGTAATTTGAATCCCTAAAACCTTTATACTCTGCATTCGCTTCTCAAGCTTTGTGCGGGGATTTTCCTGTCTACAGATTTAAATTGTATCATAACTTGCTTATTGATGGCATTTAGTTGGAAGGTGCTTGCCTGAATTTAAAATATCCACGGACAATAAAAATATCCATTGGATCATTTCAAATCTTCATATTAGATATCAATAAAAATGTATGTTTTTGTCTCCTGAACATAAGTTTTAATGTGAAATTGTTTTATTAGAAGAATTTGAAAGAAGTTAAAACATAAAATTGTCTCGTTATAGCTTTGTGGTTACAACTATGACCTTTGAAAGAGAACGAATCATAGTTCTGAAAAGAAGGAGCTTATTTGTTTTATGGTGTACTTAGACAATACATCCATTCGTTTGGGTGGATGTGTCTTTCCCACCACGAATGAGGACCAAAGAGAACTAGGGCAAATTCGTGTTAAGAAAATTTTTAAAGTCTTATTAAACTCTATTAAAGGATGATTTCCAATAAGTACAATTTTTGACAATCGCAGCAGTAACAATATTCCATATTATGTTGGGGATTAGCACCATAAATTGATACGTCGAAATATCCTTCCTTTGAGTTCAATAAGAATGAAGAAGATAGGGATACTATCAGTTGCCATCATGTGCCAGGTGTACATTTAAAGTTGAAGAGGAACAACTGCACCCCACATCCTCAATAAACTATGAAGAGGTATCTCAGTTTCAGATACAGTGATATTGTGTAATAGCAGCAATATCAATGATAGTGTTAAAGGATGAAAACAAACTACTAGACTTTAACATCACAAAGGTTTTAAACATCACTGCATTGTGAAAGAAATGACAGCGTATGTCATAAACGAATTTTTCATGATCCCAATTTTAGATGAAATTTTCAGGAATTGTCATTTAAGTTAAAAAGTTAAAAGCTCTTAAACAAAAGTAAACGTTTATAAAGATGAAATTTTTTTCAATCAACACAAAGTTTATGCCTGCCAAAAACATTTTTAAACATAATGCCTCCTTACAACAAATTTAAACATCGTTTTTAAACATCTTTTTATCATTTAAACATCTTTATTATAACACATATTGTTAAAATTACAGTTTTTATTATAAACCCTATTTTGACTACAGAACAATACCCCATATATATTATATATATATATATTTTGCTGCATAACACTACACACTCACACAAAAAAAATTCATCATTACAAAACTTAAACCTTTCATAACGTAAAAATAAAAATTTTTATTATAAGCCATATTTTGACTACATAACACTACACACACCCTTATCTTATCATATTATAAGCAAACTTAAACACACAAACACATTTTTAAAAACTAAACCTATTTTAAATTTTTTTATTATAAGACATATTTTGACATATTATAAAATTATTTTAAAAATAGGTTTTAGATTGCTATGATAAGTGTGTATGTGTGCAACGTTCTACTACATACTTCTTGACTACACACACTTTTATCATAAAAATCCTTAAATTATTTTTAAAATAACAATTTTTATTATAATAAATATTTTGACAATATAACACACACAAAAAAACCTTATCATAGCAATCTTAAACCTATTTTTAAAATAGCAATTCTTATTACAAGCCACATTTCGACTGCAAGAACACTGACTGTCTTCAGAACTTACAAAACGTAATGCGACTAGACACGCGAAACGCCAACTGACCACTTTACTTGGTTACAAAGTTACGACCCATCCTTTTATATTCCCCCCATTCCCAAATCTCCCTGGAAAAAAAAAGGAAAGAAAAGAAAATCCCTTTTCTTCCCTTCCCATATTGTTTGCAATACATCAGCCCTAACTTTTCCACCCGTATAAAAATCAAACTCGCATCAGGGAAAGAATTTATTTCTCCGCTATTTTTATTACGCAAAGCACAGAAAAAGAAAGAAAAAAAAAAGAAAGAAAGAAAGAAGTAGGTGCGAAAACGTCTTCCGATTTAGGTGGGAGAAGTGATGACGAACCGGTGACAGCAACTTTCTCCCGGACGATTTATATCCGGCACTTTTCGTTTACTGTCGGTCCCGGACTCGGTTGGAGGTCTGAATGATAAAAGAGGAGACTTAATGTAGGCTTTAGTGGCGGGATTTAGGCCCCGACGTCGCCAAGTTTGTCCTCGGGAGTTGTTTTTAGGGAGAGGTTAGTACGCAGAGATGAGAGGTTATCACCCTAATATTCCTCCGCCCCCCCACCCACCCCCATGCAACAGTTACTTAGTTCCATCACTCATTGGAACTGATGGTCGAGCGGGAATTAAGCTGCCATCAAAAGTGCGCCAACTACTTGTGGCTTGAGTTGTTGACAAACTTGTGTTTATGGCTTCCCTTGATTGTGTGTAATGGGGAAAAAGTAGTCCTTTTATCTCCAGTATGCATAAATGTGTGCTTGTCTGAAAGATGGAATATATTTCATTTGTGGTAGAAGCTATACATTGCTAAGTTCTGTATGTCATACGCTTCGATTGTGCAATTATGAACAGAGTTTGTAAGATTAAATTGCATTCACAAAAAATTTAAGATTGGCTTATGGATTTTGTCAATAAATTATGTTTATGACGTCTTATATTGTACTTTTATTATTCATCTGTCCTTTTTATGTAACTGCATGATTTGCTTTGATTTAATTTAAATCTTAAATGCCAATCCCAGAAAGTACTGGAATTAGTTTCGAGTTGAATTATTTGGAAATTTATGGTTATTAGCTGAGTAAATCGGAGTTTTATAGAGATTATGACTTGCCTCTAAACTCCAAGACAGCGAAACCGAGCAGACTCGATGGCAACTGTATGTAAATAATGCGTGTAAATGTGGATAAAACATCTGGCATCGATAGTCAGGCTACCTGTTGGAAATTTTACGGGTTTTCTCCTTGTGACAATCAAATAGGGGCAGTTATTCCTAAAAATCTTCCTCTTCTGCCATTGGTGAGCTGTTCGTGATATGTATAAGTGGAACAAGCAGTGAAGCTCACCGATGTTCAATATAGACTAAAAAGTTCGAAACCCGATAAATGGTACAAATCAGAAAGCATTTGTTTACGTCATGGATCGGCCCAATAATCGCCATGGATCGGCCAAAAAAACTATCTTTGGGCTGGATGAAGGAAGAAGAAGAAAAAAGATATAAGTTTTTTTTTTTTTTTGTCAGTATTCACTCTAAATAGCAAAATGAAGTTGCAGCGTGGAAATCCTCCACTAGGATATATCCAGTTGACTGAGTAACGCGGAATCTGTAGTTGTAGTGGCAAATGACGTCCACTTAAAATAACCGATATTTTAAAACTATATGCTTTTATGTAATGGAGGACTATATGTAATTATGTAAAAATCCCTTTTTATTAACAATATCCATAACACGTTTATACAAGTGCCAAAAGGAATCATGCTAATTAGTAATTTTCATTATATGTCAATTTGTATTCCGACAATCAGCTCTATAAGTACTTGTTTATATAAGACAAGCAGGACAAAAATGCTCTTAATTAAGCACCGAATTTTTCTAGAAATTTCGCCATATCAGTCCCTAACTTAAGTTGTCACCAATGGTGCCACTAACGATTAAAAAAATACACAAACGATTTTTAAAAAAAATAATTATGAAACCTATACTTAAATGAACTACAAGAATAGAAATTCTTCACACATTAACAAGAAAACTTCGTAACAATATTTTTTATTGAAGCATAAGCTTTCAAAGTATTACGTAGTATTCACAATAATGGAACTACGTGAGTGTTTTGTAAAAATTATATATGTAATGGTATACATTCATTTAATGTCTTTAATATGTATAAATAATGTGATAGGATACTATATATGAAAAAATGTTTATAATAGTTATCGATATTGGAGTAATATGTATAGATATCTATAGATAATGTAATTCGTTTATTATCTTTATGTATAGATATGAGAGTAAATTTTGGATAAAAGATTATATATATGGCTTAAATATTGAGGGATCAACATTCAAATCTGTGTATATAGTCACTACAATGAATTTACATTTGGAAAAATATTTTGATGAAAATTTAAGGAATGCGTACAAAAATCATTTAAAATAGATGTAAATTTTCAATTGAAATTCTGATTTATATCGGTAGTAGTCTATATACCATTCTTAGAATTAACATTTAAAGAAGACGTTAGTTAGAAATGGAAATATTATGTTAATTAAAATCACGAGGACGAAACAACGAATGTCTTAATTAACTAATTAATTAAAATAATCTTGAGCCTTTGTGTTTACTCTCCGTTAACTATACATTCCGAAAATTTAATGAGAAGATTGTCAGTGGCCAAACTCATGGCCCAGTGGAAACATACGAAGCTAGAGTGCAAAAGAGTGCCGAGGTTTGAATTTGCTGGCGGCGGCATTGGTGTTCTTCCTGTTATCAGAAATAGGGAGACTCGAAGGCGATTGTGATACTCTATGTAAAAGCGTCTCGATTCGACTAGTGTTGAGAGTTTTCCGGGTTTTCTCGCAAATGCGGACCAATCAGCCCTACAACTCCTCCTTTGAAGGCATTCCCATCGCATACTACCCGTCAGTAGGCTGTTCGTGGGGTATATAAGTGGCATATGAGGTCCACCGATGTTCAACAAAGAAGATGATCAGTAAATATCTTTCCGTGCCACTGAAAAACTCGGGGATATGGAAGTTTTCTGATAAAAATTATTCAAAATATAATAAGAAATTTGTATTCCTTTTGTAATGAATTCAACTATTAGTTTACCAGAATTAATTTCACATTCGAAAAAAAAAAAAAATTAATTTACTTCAAAGTTTAAAAGATTTAAATTTGAAGGATCATTATTTAAATGAAAGAATTAAAAAGCAATTTATTTTAAGCCATATCAACAAAAATATTTGAAAAAATTTTTTTCAATGTCATGTTAATAGACTCGAATTTAATTCTTATCTTATTGATGATTAAACTTCTTTTTTTTTTTGTTTGCCCTTTATTACTATATTATAAATTACTCATCCCGTGGCTTAGTGGCAAAATAATATCATTGTAAGCTGTTTTTCTCATCAATAATCAGGATGATTATTTAAAAACAATAACAAAAACATTTATTTCGATTTATCTCAATTCAAACTAGAAGCAGGTATCGTTTTTACCAGTGTAATCCTCCTTAACCAACTGACTTTCTCTACATTCATATCAATAACTATGGCAATCCTCATATCAATAGTTGTGGCAACCCTTGCCATTGAGAAATCGTCGATACCAAAATTTATCAGCCAAAGGGGCCAGATATTACAATCATTTAAAAGCCTTGTGTTTCATTTTAATTTTAAAAAATTGTTAAAATTAATTGTTAGGTTTTTTTTTACTTAACTTAGAGATTAATTCATCTTACACTTATTTTTATTAGTTTATTGATGTTTGAATTTTGTCGACATCAACCTTCTCATATAGATAGCATAATTCAGAATATTTAACCATTATCAATAGGAACAGTGTAGGTCCTCCTTTAAAAATGCTTCTAAATTCAAAAGTTATAAGCCTTTGTTCCCAGTTATTCATGTTCCATTTACTCAAAATATTATAAAACTAGCCAAAGATGTCTCAATTAATAGTTTGTTTTTACATTTTAGAGTTACACTAAGGGTCTGATGGCTGAGTAACTAGCGTTTTGGCACTAGGTGCCACAGGTTTCAGTTTCGAGCCCCGGCGGTTCCATGGATGTTTGTAGTGGTTCGTAATGCTGGCACTTTAAGCCGTAGGTCCCGGTTCAATATGACTGTAGAGCATTATGTGTAGGGCTGACAACCTTACTCTGTAGAAAAAGTCAGCGTCACGGAGCCAAGGCAGACTTCTACCTACAGGTGCTCCATCACAACAGAAGCTGCCGCCTCCTTCCATGAGACCGCATGGGTTCATGGACTTGGTCTATAAATGTTGCTGTCTACCAAGTGGGATAAGGAGCTACAAAACTGCACTTATTTTGTTAGAATTCATATATTTTCGAATCTCATAAAAATGCTGAGACAGAAAAATAATTTATTCAAATATTTAATTCGAACATTTTAATTTTTTTTTTTTTCAGAAATTTAAATTTAAAATGTAAATAATTAAAAATGTAAAAAATTTTTTTCTAAAATTAACTCAATGTTTTGCAGAGATCCTTATTATAATATAATCCTGACCTTTACTAATATTTTCACAAATTAGATTTACATGGAATATGCCTAAAAAAACATTTCTATACAACAATAAAAGAGTTTGGAAATATCTGCATTTAATTTTCGTAGCAAAAGATCGAGAATTCTTTGTTTTCAAGAAAAACAGAAATAAACAGTAAAGCATTCATCTAATATGCGAGTACTTTTCATTGGCTTGGAAAATAAAATGCATGGAAATTGGATATCTAGTTTCCTTTTTGCTTTTTTTTACAAAAAAAAAAAATGCATTCTGGAATTTTACGTAAAATTAGTACACAGTTTTTTTTTTTCAATGGAGTTCTTTTAATTAATATTTAATGTTTCTCTTAAATCTTAAGTACTTAGATGCATCTTTTACTTTAACACATTTCCTTTTCTTTCTTAATAAACTAGTAACGTAACTAGAAGATGCAATGAAAAATATTAAATTAACTCGGTAATAGTTAAGAATACTATTTAGTAACTCTTAAGTAGGTAATTAAGATTAACATGAAAAAAAAAAAAAATTCCATACTGAGTAGCTGAAGAAAATATAAGACCGATTTATATTCATTCTTAAAGGGATCCTAAAATGTGTACACCAAAAAAAAAAAAAAAAAAAAAAAAAAACGAAGAACAAGAAGTAATAAGAATGAGATGGAAATTTGTTTATGTGATACATAGGAAAACAATTAAAATGTCGGAGGTTAAGAATTCTTAATCAAGAAATATATATACATCCAAAGAATCAATCAATAAGTTGACATATGCACTTTTGGTTTTCACGCACGCAATTCTGTATTAAACGTTATATTAATTCATGGAGTTATTGGATGTCCCCATGTAGGATTTCATGGCAATCTTTCTCCAGTTGTCGAGTTATATCGGGGAAATATTGATACATAATAAAAATGATTTCTACTGAGAAAGACATGGCGATCTAGTTGGTCAAGAAAGTCTTTGACAGGCATTCAGTAGAAATGAATCCCGTGTGCGATTGGGTAATATCTTAAAGAAATGAAACCAGGTTGCCATGAAAGGAAATATATCGCAATGGAGGGTACCACAGGCTTTAAGGGCCTGAATGGCCGAGTGTCTAGCGCTCTGGCGCTCGGTGCCACAGGCTTCGGATTCGAGTCCCAGCGGTGCCATGGATGTTTGTAGTGGTTCGAAATCCACTTTAAGCCGTAGGTCCCGGTCTCATTTGACTGTAAAGAGCGTCACGGAGCCAAATCAGACTTCTACCTACGGGTGCTCCATCACAACAGAAGCTGCCCCTTTCCCTCCATCCATGAGTAGATTACTCATGGGTTGTGCATCCCGCACTGCAGGACACTGAGGATAAGTCACAAACAAACAGTGCTTTAAGACTGGTCCACTTTCAAATGAAATAGCTGTCAAGATTCTGATTCCTGGTTTTCTGGGTGTATTATAGGCAACTAGAAAAAGATTCCAGGTCAAACGAGACATGTACTATGCAAATTTCTTTAATCTATGCCGAGCATATCTGTTTCTAAAATCAGGTATTGTAGCACATGCTGCAAATGGCCTGAATGGTCATGTGGCTAGCGCTCGGTACCACAGGTTTCGGGTTCGAGTCCCGGCGGTGCCATGGATTTTTGTAGCGGTTCGGAATTCACTTTAAGCCGTAGGTCCCGGTGTCATATGACTGTAAGAGCGTCACGGAGCAAAAAGTCAGACTTCTACCTACGGGTGCTCCATCCCAACAGAAGCTGCCCCTTTCCTCCATCCATGAGTAGATCACTCATGGGATGCCTGTCCCGCACTGCAGGACACTGAGCATTAGTCAACAACAACCTCGAATTCTCTTGAATTCTACAACTTAGCCATGAGTAGATATTGTAGAATTTCAGTAAGCTAAACATGCGCACAATCAAATATTAAATATACTTCAAAATTAAATTATACAGAAAATTATTTACCTTTTTTTTCATCAATAGCTGCATATTCAGCAGTAAAAACCTTAACACTAAATTATATTAGATCCTTTAACACTTACAAATAAATTTCTAATATTTAATATTTTTTTTTTTCTTTCTAATGCAGCTGGCAAACTCTTAGACAGCTTGGTCTTGGATGCCTTAAGGCAAGCGCTGCACAGACGTTACTCACTTTGCATCACCCAGGGGGCGTGTGTAACTTGAAGATAAGTCACGGACGCGGAGTAACAATGCCCCCGCAATGCTCTACGATCTTATTAGACCGGGACCTACGGTTAAAAGTGGATTCCAAACCACTACAAAAATCCATGGCGCCGCCGGACTCGAACCCGAAACCTGTGGTACCGAGCGCCAGAGAGCTAGCCACTCGGCCATTCAGACCCTAATATTTAATATCAAAAAATAATAAAATTTCTGAAAAAAATAAATTATGTAATTATAATTTTATTGCATAATTAAAAATTGCAATTATAGTTTTATTATTATATTTCTTCTTCTTCAAAAGTTCAACAGCCCCGTGGTGGGTCAAGGCTCATGATCACGAGTCATATTTTCTTTTTATGGGGTAGGTTTGTCAGCACTACGTCCTAGCACTTTCCAATCATATTAGACCGGGACCTGCTGCTTGAAGTGGATTTCGGACCACTACAAACAGCTATGGCACCACCGGGATTTTAACCCGAAACCTGTTGCACAAAGTGCCAGAGTGGTAGTCACTCGGCCATCAGGAACCCATTAATATATTTCACCGTCCCTTTTTGTATACTCCTCAGTTCGTAGGGCTTTCTTAAAAAAAAAAAAAAAAAAAAAAAATGTTTTTTAATATCAGATATATTGTTTTTAATACATAAAAATTGATAAATTTTTGTTTTTTAATTTCAAATCATATAATATATGATTTGAAATCTCTTGCAGCAATTTTGCAGTAGTTTCAGGTTTGGTTTGGTTTGTCCCTCTACGATCATTTTGTGCACACTTTAGGCTAATTAGACTGGAGCCTGCAGTTTAATGCGAATTCCGAACCACTTAACAATCACCTATGCCACTTCCAGGATTCGAACCTGAAGCCTATGTTACCGAAAGCCAAAACGCAGTAGATTCAGCGTTGATCTACAAACCAACACCGAAGGAGGTTCCATCTTTCTAGACAAATGGACTCATTTGTGATCTTTTTCTACTCATCTTCAAAAATCAGAGATTATTATATACACAACCTAACTCTCTGCTTCATTTTTCACACAAGTCTGATCGAATTACCAGTGGTACAAAAATGAAACTGGCTCCTAACATTATGAGACCAAACTATTGGGAAAATTTATAATTAAATGTTGAAAACTTATAATGCAGATCCATAAGAAAAGCCACACGTAGTTAAAAGTTGACACCAGAAAATAAAGATTATCTTACATAATAAAAAAAAATTCTTCTTTTGCCTTTATGGAAACTATTGAAAAAATTAGTCTCTCTTTAAAGAAGTGAGCTTTTTTTGGTTCCTTTTTACCTTTTTTTTTGTTCAAGTTCATTCAAAAATTTTGTATGCCTCTACATAATTTATGAAAAAAATTATGCAACGGTATTCATGCAACATTACATTTTTGTCTACATAGTTTGAAAAATTATTCCTTAATTAAAGTATATTTACAATATTTTTCATATCTTTCTCAATAACTTTTTTACATTTGGGAATTTTTAAATTAATATAAATAAATTTATGAAATGACATATTCAGCCAGTAATTTTCTTGATTATATATTTTGCTCTTCTTCAATTAGGCAATAGTCCCATGGTGTGCCAAGACCACCATTTGTCTTTTTGCGAAGTAGAATACTAGTAGAATATAGTCAGCCCTACTCTCAACTCTCTCAACGCCCTCATCCACTTTAAACCAGGACCTACGGTTTAAAGTGGATTCCGAACCACCAAGCCTACATGACACCACCGGGACTCGAATTAGAAACATGTGCACCGAACGTAAGTCATCAAGCCCTCAGGCCCCGATCATATATTTTTACGAGATGTAAATAAAATTAACACAACAAGATGATTTGATGGAATTTATTTATTTTTTTTTTTTTTTCATTTGTTGTGTAAATAAACAAAAGATAGTGTTTGATATCAAGATAACATTTCGAAATGAAAATTCATAATTCAACATTTTTAAAACAATTTTATGGGCCGTTTAACTAAGCCCTATCACCCGGAATAGAGATTTTAACAGCCCAAAGGCAAAAAGGATTTCGTGAAAGAAAAGAGAACTTCCAAAGCATTGCATTCCATTTCTCGTTAACTAGTTTTTAGAGAAATAGCAGAACAAAGTATAATAGAATAGACAATATAACAGAACAACAGAACAGTATAACAAATTACAGAATGGAACACAGTAGAAGCCCATTTCAGAGGGCTGTAGAGGGAAAAAGTTTCTAAAGGGTTTCACATTAGTATGTTATAAAGTTATGCATGAACTATGTATAAACTACAATTTTTTTTTTCAGGAAAGAGCTTCAGTAAAAATTTGCCGTTGAAAAGTATATTTTGGTATTGACTTGTGACTTTTGCTATTAATCAGAAATAATTTATTTGAAAAAAAAAAACAATTGCCCTCGTAACACTCACTCATATTTTTGACACCATATTTCCAATAACATTCTTGATACTTTAATTCGCACCCTCATTTTAGATATCACCATTTTCAAATAATATTTCTCTTTTTAAGGTAATATGCCGTTAAAAAAAATTATTGCACAACATTAACATGCATTCAACCAAGTATCGAAATCTTTTTTTTAAAAAACATGTTGATATCCTGTTCATTTGAAAAAATCACGGCATGAAATTACACTCTCGAGCAAAAATACAAATTGAACAATTATTTTAAATACATGAACAATATCTGAATCTATTTATGAAACCTGAAAAAAAAAAGAACTGCCAGGAAGCTGCTGACCACTTTGCCGTTAAAAGAACGTTACCCAGTGTGCACCAACGAGGAGGTGGGTCTACGTTGCACTCCAACCCAGCAATCCGCGACGGCATGCTGTCACCCAGTTCCGACTTCTGACTGGCCACGGCTGTCTAGCAGAACATCTCCATCGCATTAAAATCTTTTTCGAACCCTGGCTGCCCCCAATGTGGTTCAACAGACCCAATGAACAGAGACCACCTCCAACGATGTGCGGTACTTGACGGCGACTCGGAGACAGCGCTTTACTGGCGTGCGAGAGAACTTTTAAGGCAATGACTTCGGTCATCTTTGCATTTTTTTTTTTTTTTGACGTTTATTCTTTTGTTTTTTTTTTTTCCCTTGTTATTTTTGTTATTATTACTTATTTTTATTCTTCTTGTACTTGCCTTGCCATTGGAAATAAAAAAAAAATATAAAAAAAAAAAAAAATTTATGAAGCCATTTTGCTATTAACACAAAATTCACATTTTTTTTTTTTTAATATTTTTATTATATTTTTATGTATATTTTTTTACTATTAAAAACTTATGCTGTGAATAAATTTTCTAATAAATCTTATTAAATTAGTTTTACTTTTTATTATACCCCTGTAAATGCTTTGTGAATAAAACGCTGGGATAGTTCAATAGAAACCCTAAAAATAAAGACGAACTGAAAAATCCTCGATCTGAGTTAGGAATGTACATGATAAATCCGTAAGACAGAAAGAGCTCCCCTCGCGTTAGTAGAGGATTGGTTGGTTTGTCGCTCTACAGTCATCTTGTGCACACGAGGGCTAAATAGACCAGGACCTGAGTTTAAAGTGGATTCCGAACCACTAACAAACATCCATGCCATAGCCAGGATTTGAGCCTGGAGCACCAAATGCCAGAGCGCTAGTCAATTGACCACTACGCCGCCGTTGACTGGGGAAGATGAATGGTGGAAGTTTAATATGAAGTATTTCATGGTACACCTTAGACAATACTGAATCTCCTTCATAACTATAATTCATGTGGTAAATAAAATCAAATGCCATGCGTTTATAAACAACAGTAAAATATTTCAGACTTTTATAAAATTTCATTTTAGATAAACAAGAAAATCTAATGATTAGTACACAAATTAGTTAATATGAAGATATATACTTATGTCCATATGAATTTTGCTTTTAAATCTTTACTTGCATAATGTACACGTAAACCTAGCGCCCTACGTGTATTTCTAAAGGAAGAAATACATGGCTGTGTTTTACGAACTTAAATGCCACAAGCCTTCCTTATAAACCCATTTCGTTACTAACATATAATTCTTATTTACTTTTTGATATTTTTATGTATATTTTTTTCTATTAGAAATTTATAATATTAATAAAATTTGTAATAAATCTTAATATAAATTACTTTTTATTCAAACCCTGGAAGAACTTGGTGAATAAAATGCCTGGATACAAATACAAATAAAAACCCTAAATTTTATTTTCGATATGCAAAAAAATCTAACGATTATTGTACAAATTAATTAATATGAATTCATATATGTTCATATAAATATTGCTTTTAAATTTTAACTGCAGAATGTATTCAAACCTGGCGTCCTACTTGTATTTCTGATAAAAATGCATGACTGTGTTTTACGAACTTGAATGTCACAAAGCCACAAACACTTCCTTTATTATATCACTTCGTGCACCCCATTGCTCAACTTCCATTTATGGTTGGGGAAGATGACTTCCTTTAGATTCATCTTGCATCTGAATTCCTTTCAGATCACTTTTAAACAATTCAAAATTATAGTGATCAATGTAAATATTAAGTATCTCATGGTACACTTTAAACAACACTGAATCTGCTAAAACTATAATTCATGTGATAAATAAAACCAAATGCTTTTATAAAAACAGTAATGTATTTGACACTTTAACAAAATTTCATTTTCGATATGCAAGAAAATCTAAAGATTATTGTATAAATTAGTTAATATGAAATCATGTTTGTCTATATAAATATCGCTTTTAAATTTTTAACTGCAGTAGGTATTTGTAAACCTGGCATCCTACATGTATTTCTGAAGAAAAATGCATGAGCTGTGTTTTACGAACTTGAATGCCACAAACACTTCCTTTGTTATATCACTTCGTGCTCCCCATTGCCCTTCCCTTTAAGCTGAATCTTCCTTCAGATTCATCTTGCATCTAAATGAACCTTCCTTCCAGATCACTTTTAGATTTGCAATTCAAAATGATGGAGCTATGGAGGTTTAATATTAAGTATATCATGGTTACACTCTGTACAACACTGAATCTGCTACTTAAATACAATATATGTGATCAATAAAAACAAATGCCAGGCTTTTAAACAACAGTCAAATATTTCAGACTTTTATAAAATTTCATTTTCGATATACAAAAAAATCTAATGATTATTGTACAAATTAGTTAATATGAAATCATGCTATATATGTCCATATCAATATTGATTTTAAAATTTTAACTGCAGAAAATATTCGTAAACCTAGAATTCTACATGTATTTCTGACGAAAGAATTGCATGACTGTGTTTTACGAACTTGAATGCCACAAGCCGCTTCCTTTGTTATATCACTTCGTGCGCCCCATTACTCTTTCCTTTATGATTTCGAACCTCAAGAAACGCCACCAAGAATTTCAACCACCCTCGGTCGGAATGGGACGAATTTCAATACCGGAACTCCAGCGTCTAGGGCGCACTTCCTACTTCCTTATCCGCATCAGCAAAACATTCCCAGGACATTTGCCCTGCCCTGGTGTAAGCCCTTGATTCACTACAGCACCGCCCCCGAGCATCCTCTGAGACGCCCCGACCGAATTACCCGCGAAACAACATTCGTATTCGAAAAAGGGGGCAGTTTAGAATATTCCGAATGCGGCTTCTTCCGGATCAGAGAGAAGATGTTTATGTAGTCTCAGAGACCTTCTTTTCCTTGTAGAATGTTTTTTTGGCGTAATGGTTTGAAGTCGGATCACGCCAAATGCTGTTGGCGTGTTTTTTAAAACATGTTTTTTTTCTTTTTTTTGTGTTTTTTTTTTTCGTTGTTGAGTGTTGGCGGTGGGGTGAGATGGAATAAATTTGTTATGAGGTGCAAGTCGGTCCCTTTTTGGTCATTGCCGGAATAAATTTTTGGAGGAAGATTTAAATCGGGGAAAGGCCTCTATGGCCATCTCGCCTTGTCCGGAAATTTTCTTTATTGTCTTGAAGGCATAAAGATCCTGATGGAAGAATGGTCGTGTTGGAGTAGATTTACTAGAAGTTGTTGAATGTTTCTGAATAAAAATTGTTTCGTGATGTGCCAGGGTGGAGTAGTTTGAATGTTTCTGAACAAATATTGTTTAATGTTATGTCATGGCGGAACATCTGCAATAACTAATACAACTTTGCAGATTTTTACAACTTGCAACTTTGTAATATACAATTTTGCAGATTTTTACCTAGAATGACTGTATTAATATCTCTATGCTATTAATAATCATACTTTGTGTCATCTACTACAAGCAGCAATGAGATATGCAACTAATATATGCCTGTGTTAAGTATAGCTACTTATTTTTAAAATCTTTGCTTTGAATCAGTAAAAAAAATTTCGTTTATTTTAATTAAAATGTAAAGCACGTTCTTTCTAAAAATTATTTTCCTTTTTTTCCTAATAGGAAAAACTAATAGTTTGATGGTTATATTTATAAATTAAATACAAATTACTGTTCTAAATTAATAGCTTGGTATAATATACTTTATGGAAATCGGTGTCATAATTTCGAGTTTTAAATAGAATAAAAAATTTAATAAATATTGTCCAGATGTACCAAAACATAAATTATACCCTTATTAATTTTATAATCATATTTAGGCTCTAAGCAATTAAAAAAGGTATAATTTCCAGAATAAGACTAAATCCTCTGTACGACAGAAAATTATACTAAAAATACATTTTTTTTTTTCTTTCCTAAATGCATCACAACATGCTTTCTAACTTATATTTGAAACTTACATCTGCTTATAATATTACATTTAATAAAAAGTCAAAAGTATCCAAAAAAATTTCTATAAAACAATTTACAAAACAAATATTTTCAGATAATAGTTTTGTTTCCAACATGATTTAAATACGTTATACCAACGTAATAGTATTCTTTTCCAAATTTCCCTTTATTTCATAAATTTAAAATCGTTTTCGAATATTACTAAACACAAACTAACTCATACGAATTAGTTGTGCATCTCATTCGAATCACAAACATATTCAAAGGATATATCCATTAACTCATTCGAATCACACATATAAATGTTACTTTCATTAACTGAATCATATATATATATATAAATGGTCTAACCATTAACCCTTTCGATTCACGTTTATAAATGTTATATCCATTAACTCATTTGGATCATGTATATAAATTCTGCATCCATTAACTCGTTCGAAACACATGTGCATTTACATCACGTATTTTTTCCATCAGCTACTTCGATTGTAATCTACAAAATCCGTGGAGACATAAAAAATATATTATGATTTAAAAAATAAAAATTTATATGTAGGTCATTTTTATCAAATGATCGTGTTAAATAATTTACAGTAGATAAAATATATTATATTTTTATTTACAATAATAAAATACTGAATTTCTCTTTAAAAATGACTGATACGACTTTTGATCCAGCCAGCATTCCTTTCAATCGGTCCCAAAAACCTTAAATTTGAAACTAATCGTCTTCATTTAATTAAACAAACCTTAAAAATATATATATTTAGCATTAATAATATATATTTTTAAATCTATATTTAGCACATTTAACATTAAGTTGTATGTCTCAGAAGAAGATGTTTTAGTTGCTTTTTCGATTATTTAACTTTTTTCATAGACACAAAGTTTTACAATTGCCATTCTGAAAATGTCAAAACTTCAAGTGGAAGGCGTTGTATGGTCGAAACTCTTATTCTACACATCTGTTACTGAAGTATCAAGGGCGGGCATGGGTTTGTTTTTCTATCGCACTCCGTTATTAGCTCATTTCACTTAACTCTTTCATTCTAAATGTGCAAAAACGATTCATTAGAGAGATAACCGAAGTATCTAAAAATTGCCACTACTCTGATATCTAGAATAGAAAAAACTCAGAAACAAATTCTCAACTTGATAGTTCCTTTCTCTGACAGACAATCAAACAATTTTTCATTTGAAGAAGAGTAGAAAAAGGATTCACAATGTGGGCCGACGTCTCATCCATGGGTTCAATTTACGTAAAATTTATATTTATATATCTAACGAACATATATATATATATATATATATATATATATATATATATATATATATATAATGTTTTTATCATCCGTAAGTAAACTGTAAACTGTTCGTGGCTTATACGTTGTTATGACTAAGCTTTAGTGTCTGGCAGCGCAGGATGAACATCCATTAGTCTGCTCATGGATGGAGGGGAAGCTTATGCTGTGATGGAGCACCCGTGTATAAAAATCTGACTTGCCTCAGAGTCATTGAAGAAGGAGGACAAGGCCTTTCGGGAGTACTTTTAGAGATAACTACCCCGCATTTGTATGAGAGCAATATCATATGGTAGAAAACCCAGAAAACTGCCATCAGGTTGTCTGACTAACGAGGTAAGAGGCTGAACACACACCATCGAATCTCCACATTTTTAAAACAGTGTTTACAACAGTACCGCCAGCGGATTGAACCTCACCTCTAATGCACACAAGCGGCTCACGTTACCTCTGAGTCACGTGGCTTACATAAATATAACACGTGATTTCATTTATAAAAATATATCAGAAATCAAATTCATATATCACAAGTGAAAAAAATTTACATCATTCTATTCAAAGTTTTTCTTTGAAAGCGTTTAATACGGAATTTTAATTATTTTAACTAATTTTAATTAAATAAAATTTTATAAACAATAAATATTTCACATCATAATATTCATTATAACATCTATCTATTTTGAAAATATTTGCATGTAGCAAGGCATTATAAAATATCTCAGCGCCACATTAAGAAATTGGCTCAAAAATGTATTGTTCGCAATACTAGCGCATCAATATTATTTTCCTTCAAATATTTCTGCATTACTTTCAACGCTTCATTTTTTATGGTAGGAATATTTGAAATGATTCTCTATTGAAGCATGAAGGAAGAACAGAGTTTGAACTTCCGAACAAAACTCTTTGGAAGGTACATCATCATCATAAGAAAAATCGTATGGACTTTTACTATAGAATAAATTGAATCTATGCAATGCAGAAAATATTTTGAAATTATCTTTGCAGATTCGATAGATAAATATGCTATTCTTCAACAACAGATATGTATTTCATTTATTTCTGCCTTCTACGGATGAAATACTGCAATAGCATATTTTTAAGTAAACAGAAAATGTAGACAGCATATAAATAAATGTAGATATGAAAAATATCTTTTCGAAATATTTCGAATAAAATTCAGCCTTCAATAAATGGAACAGATCTGTTTTAAGTAATAACCAGCATTTGAACTTCATAAAAATATTGGCAGTTTCTATCCAAAAACATGCGCTCGTGATAAAATCATGAATTCAAAAGAAAAGTTTTCATTTCAAAATTCATTTTGTCAATTCAATTCGCTTTTTAACTCTGAGGGTTTAAGAAAAACACTCTCTATGAAATTTTTGTGTTTCTAAAGGGAATTCATAAAATACTCGAACAAAAGTAATATTGAATTTTTCCTTAAACATTCTCCATGAAAACAAAGATATAAAAACCATTTTTAATCAGATACACTTTCAACTGAAAGTCAAGATTCTATCTTATACAAATATTATTATATATATGAAAGTAAACAACCCCGTTTTTGAAAAAAAAAAAAAATACATAAAATACAGATGCTTCAACAAATAGGATACAAACTTTGAAGGAAACAGACAGTTTATTTTTTAATAGGAATGTAGGGTCGGAAATGACGCGTCAAAAAAAAAAATGAGATGTGAAAAGAAAAACATTATTTATGGACAGCTTCATTGCGAAGTGCTTCTTTGATTAGATGTTTACAATCATCATCATCATCATTGGCACAACAGCCCTTTGGTGGGCCAAGCCCGTCTGCTTACTGGCAGATTTCGAGATAAGATATGTTTGCTTTTTACGGGGTGCGGTTGTCAGCCTTCCGTTCTACAGTCATATTAAACTGGGTCCTGGATTCCGAACCGTTACAAACATCCATGGTACTGCCGGAATTCAAACCGTAAACCTGTGGCACCGAGTGGTACCGGGCCATCAGGCTTCAACTATAAATATTGAGGTAATTAAATATAATTCTTCTTCTTCTTCTTCATCATCATTGCTAAATCATCCAATAACAGCTCCAGGGTGGGATAAAGCCGTCTGCCTAAATTAAATATAATATGAGGTAATAAAGATATTCAGGTAATATAATGAGGTAATAAATATTATATTTATTTGAACTTCTTCATTGATATAATGAAACTTTTCTATAGACGATATCTCACTTCCCCCTCCCCTTTTCAATGCATTACCGTTCCTCTTGAAGTCATTCCCCACTAAATGAAAACCACTGACATAAGATATATTGCATGGCAATAATTCTTCAATTACAAAATGAATCTTTTGAATACAATTATGCGCCTTTTGCACAGCTTCAGTTAACCATGGCGTTTCCTCCTCTTGGTTTAAGGTATAATAAAGGTATTTTTAAAGTAATACAGTTAACGGTGAAATTTAATTTCATAATAATAATTATTATCATTATTACCACAATAGTTTCTATTCACCACGTTCTATTCACCCTTAACCAATGACGACATACAATTATGTCCCTATTGCAGTGTTCAGGTTTACCATAGTGTTCGCTCTCCTTATTGTTAAGTATAATAAAAGAATTTTAAAGTAATAAGACACAGGTAATGATAAAATATTTACTTGAAATACTATTAATTTTTGACCTTCGGGGCCGTGTTCCACGATTTAAAAACACTGTTGTAAACTATATTGAGCGGAGGCATTTCTTCAATATTATTCGCCATTAGAATACAATTATGTTACTTTTGCATAACGCCGATTTACTGTGGTATTTCCTCCTTTTACGGTTAAAGTATAATAAAAGCATTCTTAAAATAAACTGATAATTATTGGTAAAAATTTTAAGGGGTGGCGAAATTAGTAATTACTACTACTTTTTGATACAATAGATTAAATTTATCATCCTTGGGAGTTCTACTCCACAATTTGACAACCACTGACTTAAGTTATATAGCATGGTGACATTTCTTCAGTTTCAAAATTCGCCATTTCTACATCATTCTGACATTTGCAGAGTGATTATATACCGCGGTGTGGCTTCTTCTTAATATACCTATATAACAAACATTCAAGATGACGTATATAATAGACAGTAAAATATTTTTGTTCTAATGCAGCTGGAAAACACTTAGACAGTTGTCTTTGATGCTTTATGGCAAGCGCTGCACCTACGTTACTCACTTAGCACTACCCAGGAGGTGCGTGTAGATTGAAGATAATCTACGGACGCGAAGCAACAATACTTTCGCAACGCTCTACGATCATGTTATCCTGGGACCTATGGTTTAAAGTGGATTCTGAACCACTACAAATATCCATGTCACCGCCGGGACTCGAACCCGAAGCCTGTGGGTAGCGTCAGAGCGCTAGCCACTCAGCCATTCAGGCCCTTGACGATAAAATATATGCTTAATAATTAAATTTGTAGCTGCTATTGTTATTTTTTACCATATTACTTAAATATATTGTCTTTGGAGTGACATAATAACATGGTGGTAATATACAGTACAAAAATATGAGATAACTTCCCTAACTAACTACTTAGTTGCCAATATCTCTGGTACAAGGAGCTTAAAACCTGATACTCCAATCCCTCCAACAATCCAGCTACCATCCGGTACCATCGCACTCGACACTGTTTCCATTCCATTAACCGATAAAGCCTCGGACACAATGCACCACATGTGGCCAAACATGGCGAAACCATCACTTGGCGGTTTTTGGCGACAATGCCACAGGAATACTAATCCTCTGACAATTCCTCGAATGCATGTTTGGCCAAGGGACTCGTGCCATTATTTGCTTTGCAGATGATAGCTTTGTCTGCTGTTTTCCTAATTCCACGGGCCTAGGCTCTCGAGCGGCCCACATTTCCATGGAGGCCCCGCTTAAATAAACCCAGCCCCTAGGATTAAGGGGCCGCTGGAATAACTAATTTGGTAGTGCGCACGTTTCTCTGGAAGGGTCCAACTGAGGAGGAACGTATAATGCCCGCGAGGTACGAAATATCGGCAAATGAACTAGGTGGGATTTTATGGGGTACGGATGAAAGGCAATTAGAATTAAGTGATATTTTTAAGCAGTTATGAGGTTGAAGTTTACGATTCGGATCATACGCATTTTGCAATGCTAAATTTCAAGTCTCCAAGAGTTATATTATTCATAATAGATGTATTGTCCTCTTTAAGATAACCCACCACGTTCAGAGACAAAATAATAATTTTCATGGAAAGTTTTGTTTGATGTTATTGATAAATTAAAGTAGAAAACATTGATAGACATGAAAACTAATATATTTACATAATTATTTTTTGTTAAAATTTGGCAAATGTATTTTTTTTTTTTACCTTAAGTAAACAGAAATGAAAATATACGTAAAATATATCACATTTACTTTCATTAATGTAGGCATATATCTATTATGCAGGCGTTTAACTAAATGT
Organism: Caerostris extrusa; assembly: GCA_021605095.1. Taxonomy (NCBI): domain Eukaryota; kingdom Metazoa; phylum Arthropoda; class Arachnida; order Araneae; family Araneidae; genus Caerostris; species Caerostris extrusa. Next base: position 101,236 of record BPLR01008328.1, on the reverse strand, counting down.
AACTAGCACTCTGGTGCTCAGTGCTACAGGTTTCTGGCTCGAGTCCCGGTGGAGTCATAAATATTTGTAGTGGTTCATAATCCCCTTTAAATAATAAAATTCAGTCCTGGTCTAATATGACTGTAGAGCGTAGGACTGACAACCCTATCAAGTAAAAAGAAAACATTGTTTGTTTCCAAATGTGCTAGTAGACAGACGGCCATGGACTGTAGCAGCCTGTTGGCCAATTCGCTAGCTCTCTGATCTTTGGTACTATAGGCTTCAGGTTCAAATCCTGGCGGTGGCATGGATGTTTATTAGTGGCTCGGAATCCACGTCTAATTAGCCTAAAGAGTGCTCAAAATGACTGCAGAGCGAACAAACCAGATCAACATGGACTGTAGTGCCAGGGAGTTAGTTAATTAAATGAATGATACTTGTTCTGCCGTCACGTTAACTAATGAATAATACTTGTTCTGACGATCCTACTAAGCGCCAGACACGAAGGTCAGTTGGATTCTTGATTTTGACCTGAGAAGATGCTTCACTTTTGCCCGCTATAGCGGAAGTCAGAAAGAGAAAAATTCTCCTAAATATTTGTAACTTTGGGGCCTGAATGGCCGAGTGGCTAGCGCTCTGGCGCTCAGTACCACAGGTTTCGGGTTCAAGTCTCGGCGATGCCATGGATGTTTGTAGTGGTTCGGAATGCACTTTAAACTGTAGGTCCCGGTCCTAATAGAATCGTAGAGCGTTGCGGGCGCATTGTTACTCCGCATCCGCGGCTTATCTTCAAGTTACACGCGCCCCCTGGGTAATGCAAAATGAGTACTTCTGTGTAGCGCTTACCTTAAGGCATCCAAGACCAAGCTGTCTAAGTGTTTGCCAGCTGCATTAAAAAAATATATATATATTTGTAACTTTGGTTATCAAAATAGCGACTGATTGAGTATGTAAGCTATACATTATAAAGATTTAAAATAACAAATGTAAATTTGGAAAAAGGTAAGAGTTGATGCTTACGAACGTGAGCTTGCTTGAACAGTCTAGAAATGTTTTAAAAATTAGTAGAACTCTGTTATGAGTAGATTTAAAAACATGTGTTTGATCTAAGGCAATTTCAAGCATTAAAATGTTTTGTTTCTTCAAGAATAAAATATGAATTTTTAATGGGCTGTCTGTGAGTGCTTTGTTGGACAAATGAGAAAAAGTTACAATAACTTTGTATAGTATTTTGAAAATCGGTGGTGTCATGTTCCACTTATATATGCATTTAAGAGACTGGCTGCGAGTGACGGACATTACTTTCCTGTAGGACTTTTTTGGAGTAATTTCACGCATGCGAGTGTCAAATGGTTGAAAACCCGTAAAACTTCCATCGGGCAATCTGAATATACTCGTATACTAATCGTATTTCCACCGATCATGGTATGTGTTTCAGGCGATTCATTTAACTAAGTCTGTCAACATTAATTCGTTCACTTGAACCCGTTCTCAATTCTCGAATAGAATTGAACTCCAATTCACGAATGCCAATAGATACAATATATGAATTTAATATCTCGAAAATGCGCCGAACCGAAAGCTTCCGTGCCTGTGCCAGGAATTGACACAGATAAGCCGTAGGCATAATGTCCTTCCGTTAGGTTCGAGGACGGTGAAATTCCCCTTCGTCCCCTGGGCACTCCTGGGATGTTCATTCTAAATTGCGGTGGCAATTAAAAGTTTAAATATGTAAATATTTTAATTAATTTCATACTTATTTCATCTATAATACTATTGTTTTACATATAATTTGTGTAAAAAATATACAAGGCCTAGCGCTTTGGCGCTCGGTACCACAGATATCGGGTTCAAATCCCGGCGGTGACATGGAAGCTTGTAGTGGTTCGGAATCCACTTCAAGCTATAGGTCACGGTCTCATATGAGCGTAGATTCACAGAGCTCCATCAGACTTCTTCTCACCCACATCATTCTCAAACTGTAAGGGACAACTCAGCTCTAGGCACAGTGATGTGGTATGATGTAGTAGTAGTTGTACAAAATTTACTTGCTTTTTTACTCTATATTGGCGGTCATCGGGTTTCAGATTCTGTATACGCGAACAACCCACCAACGGGAGATGAGGGGGAGGATAATGTCTGACAGGTGGACTATTAGGGGTTAGCTGCACTTGCATTTCCATGTAGTACAGAAGAAAATTCAGAAAACTCCTACCAGGTAACCTAACTATGATATACTTTATAGACGTGGTTACAGTCGCCATCGTCCCTTCCGTTTCTGAAGGCAGTGTTGCCACGGACGCCGCAAGCGTATTCTAACCTGATCCCTATTTCTCATTAGCTGAAGTTGTAACATTTACAATATATATATATACGTATGTGCCTTACATTGAAGCGGCATGAAAATAACCATAGCATGGGAAGTGCTTTTGTCGTTCAGGAAGAAGAAATGGGAATTGGCCGTCGTCTTCCAGATGTCATTCTTCAGAGTATTCGTCCAAATTAGTGATGGCAAAATGTGAATGCAGTGTACTAGACCTGAATAACGTTAAATCTTCTACAAATCAACCATTTTATTCAAGAATAAGCTGAAATGAAAGATGGCTGGCTTCGTGAAACAGTAACATGTAATTGGCCTTTCCAATTTCAATAGAAGCGCTTCACTTATTAATAATGCATTCAACGTTTCTAGAACAGGTATTTATCTCATCCCTGATTAAAGGCTTCGCGGCGTGCTTCATTAACTCTTGCCGCTTTGTCATGACTCCCATCGTTCAGCTATGATTTACGTGACGGGCCGTCGAATCGTTAAAGCGCCACAAGTTTGATTGCAGAGGTGTAAAGGTCACGCTTAAAATGTGCAGCTGAATTCGTTAATTTCTAATTTCAGAAACAGAAATACGAGCATTTTATTCCGTGGTTATATGGATATTTATTTGTTTTTTACAACTTGTTTTCAAATTGACTCTCGGGGAAAAAGGGCTTTTCAGAATGATCAAAGTTGAAAATAAAAAGTTTGACTTGTGTCCAAATAATAACGTGCTAAAAGACTCAAGTTCGAGATCTCTAGTGGCATTGTGACAATCACTGCTTTCAGAAACGAGGAGCACCGATGCCATTGGGGCATCTAAAATAAAACAGTATATCAATAGCCACTCTGCAAGTTTGAATTATCCAGATTTTCCCTATACAACACTCAAATTCGGATCAGTTATACTTAAATGTCCTCTCTTCAACATCCGTCAGTGGGTTGTTGTCTATATCAGGCCCACCGATGTTTTCTTTTAATTGGTAGGTGGCGACATATCCCTAAGTAAGGGGATGAGGTGGGAAATAATGAAAACTAAAAGTGGCAACGGGCTCAGTAGTGCAAAAAAGGATTCGGGTTTGAATCCCTAGCTGTTTCCATTATAGTAACTACTTCTCAGAAACGAGAATATTCGATGGGAATTTTGAAGAGTTGTGCAACGTCTCGCATCGATAATCCTGGGGTGAATTTTCGCAGGTTTTCTCCCGCATGAGACTCAAATGTAAGGTAGTTAGCCCTAAAATTCCAATTGGAATTTAATATCCCCTTCGTCACCATTCAGAGGGTTTTTCGTGATATATATGAGGACTACTAAAGTTCCACAAAAACAATCTTTTGAAAAGTCAAGATACCATGTGGTGTTCAGCGGCGAGTTTTGGTTTGATTTGCTTGATGATAGGCACCGGATGATAGTGTGGAAGCATTAGGGAGATAGACATAATCTAATCAATATTGTTGAACATCAACGTGACATAAAAGCTTGGAGTGCCATCAGACATTATAGCAGGTCGCCCTGGTATGTGTCAGAGAACACTTTGATGTCATGACGATATGTTGGTGAGGTGCTGTAGCCGGTTGTTTTACCTTACGTACAGAGATTACGAAATGGTATTTATCAGCAGAGGAGCACTGTATTTATCAGCAGACAAACATTGCAGCATACCCAGTAGCTTCCTCGGCGTGCAATATCTTCTGATCTCTCCCGAGAGAGTATAATATCTAAGACGTGATTGGCCATCGTCTGTCTGCTCTTCCTAGCCTCAGTCGGAGGACGAACTGTGTAGGATGGTTGAGAGTATGTGGGCTTCCATCCTTCAGCATACTAATTAAATCTGTACCTCGTAGGATTTATGAGCCACGAGAGGTAGTCCTACATATGACTTATCACTCTACATATTTCATTGATCAAATTATCTTCCTATAAATAATCTCACATACATTTACATGTATCTACATATGCATCTACATACATTTACATGTATCTACATATACATCTACATTCAGCTACATTTCCCATACATTTATATATACATTCTCTGTCTGCGTATCAAATTCCATTACATTCTATGCACTCTTTTATGGTGTTACATTTTCCTCATCGAGCAATGTACATAAATATACATAGATAGAGCGAAATCAAATATGCAAATGTCTCTTATGAAAATAGTTCTTTAGCATATTAATGGAAATTTTCTTAATTTATATTATATTCTTATCGATAAATCGTTTTTACGAAACATTTTTCAGTTTGAAATAAAGTTGAAATGTATATTTACATGTATAATTATCTATATCAGAAGGAATAAGTAAGAGTGCATGAAAATTAATGTTAATCAATTTGGATCGATCTAAGTAATTAAATACCATCTCTGATTAAAAAAGAGATGGTATTTCTCATCATGATATACAATTTAAAACAAAAAAGAAAGAGTTAATTTAATTCCTTATAACCTCAGAATATTAAAATAAAACACTTTTCCAATTATTAATCTTGTAGCGTCGTGTATTTTTTCATTAAATTGAAAATATGTGTATAAAACGTTTAAAGGAATTTAAATTTAAAAACAAACCACTCGACAAGAATTTTATACATTGTTTCATATTCATAAAAGACCCTGCAGTAAAATTCAGTTACATTCTCTGAGGGCTTATTAATTTTTAATTCGAATCTCTCACGAAGTTGTAATTATCTCATAAATAATCTTTTTTTATTTATTTAAGCGCGCTTTATCTCATTAGATTAATATCCACTGTATAAAAACTTTATTAAAAGTTTATACCATAACGGAAACGTTTAATATGAAGTGGGATATATTTTTAAATTTTAATTCTCATAAAATTTTTAAGTGTTGATAATTATTAACATACTCTTCTAATAATTATAAGAATATATAAATATATATATATATATATATATATATATAAATATCTCTTTGATTCAAGTTTTAGAGGTAATTAGCTTAGCTAATGTTATGGTCTTAGGTTCAAATCCAGTAGGACTCTTATTGGAATCACTCTTGTTGTAAAAAAGGAAAAGGTCAGTCTTGCTTTAAAAGAAAAGATTCTTTCACTGTTTTCAGGAACTATGAGAGTGAAAGAAATTTAGGACTCTAGGAAGAAACATACAGGATGATTATAATTAAAGTCCCACTTTCAAAATGTTGTAAAAAAGCACTCGTCACAATGCGTTCAAATTTGAACTGAAGATACTTGAAAAAGGGAGAAACAGTACGGCATCAAAAAAGTTCCAAAGTGTATTAATAGATGGCGCTGTAAGCGGCATAAAGAAAGTGAATTCGCCTGCCAGTGATATTTTGAATCGAAATGACAACGTATATGAGATGAGTTGTGCATTAAACCATCAATAGTGTTCAATGTGCTGGATTGTTTTGGTTTTTTGAAGGAAGAAATGACTTTCAAGTCATTCAACAGTTATGACACTGTTAGTGGAATGCCCATCCAAAACTCCAAGGTCATACCAAATCGGTGGAACCAAGGTTATGCCAAATTGGATGGGAAAAATTGGTGGAACTTTTTAATGCCATACCGTTCCTCCTTCTTCAAGTATCTTCACTTCAACGAGGAGGAACGGTATGGAATCAAAAAACAGTTCTACCAATTTTCGAACTCATTGTAACTTTCCAACCATAAATAAAAAAATTAAAACCTTGCACCTTGAAATATTACACGGAACTTTTCCAACTTGTTAATTAAATTATTTAGTTCAGACACCTCTAATGATTCGTCAGAACAAAAGAATACTTTACGGCATGCTCCTGGTAAAATGTTCTTCAGAATTCTCCACAGAACAAAATCTTTTCGAAAAACTCAAATATTCTCAAAGCCTCTGTCGAAGGGCAGGACATTCTGAAAAATATGGGGCATCTCCTTATCTCCTGGTTCCACGTCAAACTCCTGTCCCGGCTATCAGTTGATCGCGAAACGCAGGAAGGACACATCGAGGAGATAGGGGCTATTTGTCCTGGAAGGGGAACTCGGGAGGACAAAGGACAATTAGTCTTCCTTCGGGGTAAATCGTGATTAATTGGGGACACTTTAAAGCGAAATATACTTGGCTATTAACGTCCACATACCAATTGAAGAATACTGCAAAAAGGACAATATTAGCTAGCAAGAGTTTGTGGAAGTTTATCCATTAGGCTTTTTAGTCTGCCAGATAGGATAAATATGCTTTAAAATATTACCTTTTATTAGATACAAAATGGGGTTTTTTTTACTTATTTATGCCATGAATAGCCCATCTGAACGACTTTGAGGAAAGGACATTGGGGATTTTAAAAAAGTAATTATTTCTCATTGCATGGTATATGGGAAAAACAAGAAAACTTCCAATAGGTAGCACTAAATTAACCTTACCATTAGGTACTAACTTTTCACTATGCAGTCTGACTATCGCAGCAAGATGTTTTCCAGGCGTTGTCCCAATTACCATCGAATTCTCGTTTCTGAAATTAGAGACCGCAATGGAAGCAGCCAGATGTCCAGCAAACTAGTTGCTCATGTAACCACTAGGCCTCGAACCAAGCATGGGAAATGTTAAGAAAAAAATTTCTTCTCCTTAAGTTTTCTGTAAACATAAATATTCTTTTTGGAATGTCAAGTACCTTGATCTGTGGTTCATTCCCCAGTAGTTTCAACGTTATCCAAGGGATCTGCTACATTTTGTCACCATAATTTTGAATGGGAGGGGGATATGGGCGACCCTCCTTTCCACTTCGTTAAGGCCAATGGAAGGAGTTTTTAATTTGCGAATTTATCGATCCCTTTCAAATTGCACATTCCAGAGAGTTCGGTTTCATTTTTTAGGTTTCGAACCAAGTTCCCCTGAGTACGGAAATCCTACACCAGATGGCTCAAACTCTAAATTCATATTGTATCATGGAAAAATCCAAAAAGCCTGGGGTCCATGCAAGGAATTAATAGTTACCTTGCTATGCAGTTACCCCCCTAACCAGTCCACCCAGTAGACCACATTCTCCCCTTCAACACCTGTCGATGGATTGTTCGTGCATAAGTAAAACCCCAATACACCAACGATGTACAGGAAAAAGTAAGTAAATTTTGTACAGAAAATTGTATGTATTATGTACGTAAAACAATATATACATGTAATAATAATACATACATTTATGCATGTAAAAATATGAAATTTAAATACTTTCATATTTAAATTTTCGCCCTTAATTGTCACTACAATTTGGAACGAATATGGTCTGGGGGATACCCTACTCAAAGTTAATGGAAAAACATTCTGGCTTACGGATTTTCTGTTCCAATTCCCGGAAGAGGCACGGAAGCTTTCGGTTCGGGGCATTTTCGAGGTATTAAATTCATATCTTGCATCTAATGGTATTGGCAAATCGAAATTCGATTCTATTCATGGATTCGGAACGGGTTCAAATGAACGAATTAATGTTGACAGATTTAAATGAATCCTCCGGGAAACGCGTCTCATGGTGGGTGGAAATACAATTAGTATACGATTCGGCATCCGCATATTGAAACTTAATGCATCAAGCCTGACAAATACGCAGCTTCCAGACGTACACTTCAACAAGTCCCTTTAAACTATGAAATATATTGGAGCCGTCAAATTTCGCGTTAATGGCGGTATAGGACATTAACTCTCATACCTGTAGCCATTTGGGTAATGGGCCGAAACGGCTAGTCAGATGTGAAGTAATTTTCCAAAACACTCCATGGCTCGCCGTACGTGGAAAATGGCTCTGAAGGGGTCGTAAGTTTGTGCACAAGCTCTTTTAAAATGCTGCATTAGCAGATTAAATGTAACAAACAATAAGGCTTGTTAAATAAGTCGCCTTTTCCGTGTAAAGAGATGTTTCCATTACAATAATTAAATATAGTAAATTTGTTAACAAACTGTTGCAACGTTACTGGTTTAACTTTTCAGAAATAGATGTTTTAAGGTGCATTTTTTTTTTTTTACTTTTTACGCATTTTATTTACCATAACTTTATGTCTATAATGCAAGAATTATACATTAAAAAATATACAATTTTGGGGGCAAATTATAAGTTGTTTTATACAATATATATAGACATTTTTTTTCGAAATTTTTAAAAAACTGTATGAAACTGCCATCTAAATACGTTTTTTTTTATCTCGATAACTATATTCCAAGAATTATACACTGAAAAAAAAAGTGCAATTTTATGTGCAAGCTGATTTATACAGTTTATATACATTTTTTTCCGAAAGTTTCATAAAACTGTATGAAACTGATACCTATATATGTTTTTTTCGATAAGAATAGATAAAAATATGTGGGGGTTGCAATGTTACTGGTTTAACTTTACAGAAATGAATGCTTTGAGGTGCAATTTTTTTTTTTTTTTACTTTTGTACATTTTATTTACCATAACTTTATATCTAAATCCAAGAATTATACTAGAAAAATTGCAATTTTGGAGTGCAGCTTATGAACTGATTTATATAATTTATATACATTTTTTTTTAAAGTTTCATAAAACTGTATGAAACTGCCCCCTAAATTTGTTCTGTTTTTCGATAAGAGTTGACAAAAATGTGTATGAGATAACAATAAACACAAAAAAACACAAAAAAAAGATAACATTTGGGATTGAAAGGATTGAAAATTACCGTATTTTTATATCGATAGTAATTAAGCGAGGTTATACACTATGCCTTATAGGGCAGAAAAGTACGGCACGATATGCATTATAGGCATTATAGGCAGAAAATTACCGGTATTTTATATCGATAGTAATTAATCAATCTTATATGGCATTGAGAATTATAGGCAGAAAATTACGGTATTTTATATCGATAGTTAATTAAGCGATAGTAATTAATCGAGTTTATACGGTACTATGCATTATAGATAGAAAACTAAGGTATTTTATATCGAATATAGTAATTATATCGAACAACAAAAAAGCAAGAAGCATATTAAAATTGATTTTCAGCGGTAAATTATTAATGACTAGATTTCATATTTAAGGGCATTTCACATTTTTACATTTTTGATCACAAAAACATTCGTTAATAAAATAAAGTTCAATATATATTTCTTTATTTATTAATATAGAAAGTAAAGTTCAAAATTAATAAATAAAGTTCATTATATGCAATTTTTTTTTTCATGACCAATAATATGATTTTTAAGTAATATAATATTTTCCTAATACTGCAGTCTTAATTAATATCATGGACTACTTCTTAGGTGTACACGCAATCTTCAGAAGTAAATATGCAAAAACAGCTGTGTTTCTGCCTTTCGATGGTGAAAATGTACGATGTTCTTATTTTTAATTTGATCTTTTCCTTTACAAAAGCGAATTTAAACTTAACATTAAAAAGAAACAGTATCACAAAAATACGAACATTTAATTGGTAAGATAATTTTTAATTAAAATTACATACAATTCGTGTTACAAAAAAAGTAATTTGTTGTTGTTCTGATGCAACTGGCAATATAGAGGCAGTTAATCTTTATGCATTAAACAAGGGTTGCACTGCTGTTACTCATTTAGTACTACCTAGGGGGCACGTGTAGCTTGAAGATATACTACGGACGCGAATAACACTACCCCCACAGCGTTTATATTATACCAGGATCAACAGTTAAAGTGGATTCCGAACCACTACAAACATCCATGGCACCACCGGGACTAGAATCCGAAATCTGTGGTACAGAGCGCCAGCCATTCGGCCATCAAATCTCCTCCTTTTTTTTTGCTTTTTTGTGTGTGCAACATTTTTTTCCTACACCTTTTTTTCCTACACTTTTTTATTTTCATAAGCATACAAAAGTCAGTATGCTTATGAAAACCTAAAAATAATAAAAAAAAAGTGACATTTTTATATTTATTTTTAAAAATTGTCACTTTTTTTTTTTTCTTCAGTTATAGGATAACCTTTTTATCATTGCTTTTAGTCCTGATGACATTAAAATTCTTATCTGAGAGATGGTGTTATTTTCAACCACTTCTCTAAAAGTACTCTTGGCTTTTTTGCATGCATTGTAGATAAATTCATTCAGTAATGTTTAGGCCATTGTGATGAATAATTCAAAAATTTGTTTTACATAAAAGTTACGTAAATTGTGATGAATAATCCCTTACGTTAACATTTAGAAAACTTTGACTTAGATTGACTTTCAAACTATTCAAATTGCATATCCTGATTTATTATTCCAAGTATTGCCTGCCCTAACTTTTAACATGCGACCCCAAATAAAACTCGAACTATCTCTGTGTTTTTACAATTTTGCTCTTATCCGTTTGGTATGTATTCGATTTTCTCCAAAGTTTTTGAGGTTTCGTTTGTTGTTCTACGACCATTTTTTGCATACTTTAGGTTAATTATACTGGGGCCTACTGTTTAACGTGGATTCCGAAACACTCCCAAACATCCATGCCACCGCCACGATCCGACCCTGAAGCATGTGATCCAAAGGCCAAAGTGCTAGGCCATTGGCCATCAGGCCTCCCAAAGTTTTTGAAGTCGATCTGATGTTGAATTTACTCTCACATAAAAAAAAATCCCATACCTTTCATATTCTCTTGCAAAGTCAATTATTTTTGCTCATTAATGATTTTCTTCCTATTCTTCTTCATTGGCACAACAGCCCCATGGTGGGCCTAGGCCGCTTGCCTACTGGAAGATTTCTGGACAGGCGATGTTTATTTTTTTCGGGGTAGAATCGTCATTCCTAAGTCTAGCACTCATCTTAGATTGGGACCACCGGTTTAAAGTGGATTCTGAACCCTTACAAACATCCATTGCACCACCGGGACTCCAATCCGAAACCTGTGTCAACGAACGCCTGTAACTCGGCCGTCAAGCCCTAAAAGTTTTCTCACAATATTAAAACCATAATATCCTGTATTTTTTTTACTGACGGAAATTTGTCTCAGGATTAGATCATTCCAGGTTGAAAACACTTTTAGATTAATTTTTAAAAATACTTATAACTTTGTAACAAAATCTTTTTTTATTCTTTATATTAGAATAGCTGCTATAAGATCTTCTTTCATTGTCGATCCAAGATTGGTTTTTATAAACCTCAGTGCTGAGAAAGTCTTTCGTCACTGACTTGGTTTGCTGCTAAAGCAGTCACTTTCTTTGCTACCTGCTATATTATTCAATGTTACAATCAAATTGCTTTCTTAATATTTAATTTTAATATAAATTCCTAGAATTTTTGAAAAATAAAAATTAATTTTATAAAAGAGTCGGGAGTTGGATTTTTTAACTGACTTCTGACTCTGACTTTTCACCTCTGGTAGCATCTTACTTGCTTTTTGTATACAGCACTCAAAGTAGAACTTTTTCAATGACTTTTCGTATCTTTGTCAAATTTAAAAAAAAATCCCATACCTTTCATAACGACAATTTCAGTAATTAACAGTGGTTGTAATCATTTTTCCCTAAAACGTTTTACTGTTAAATCCTTAAAATTCTATTCAAGATCCTTTCCTCGTGGATTCATTGGTAAATAACAGAAAATCAATGCTTAATTGGTGGAAATGAAAATAAAATTTTTAAATTGCCAATAAAATATTAAAGACTGTACAATGTTCAACTGCAGCTTTTAATTTTTCTAATTTATTTTCGCAATGTCTACATATTTTTGTGAATATCATGATCAAATGCATTTTTTTTCATAGAGTAAGAAATGAGTTTTAAAATTTAACTTGAAATTAAAATTCCGTTTTGAATCTTAATTCGAAAATGATAAGTAACATCTTCCCAGCAAAATACTATTAAAATGCATATTTTAATGAAAATTTAAAATGCATATCTTAATACAAATTTAAAATGCATATTTTGATACAAGAGATGCTTACTTATATTTGTGACTGACTGATCTTCTTAAACACTTCCTGGACAACAAAGAAATAAATGGTAAATATACACTCAAAAGCCAAAACATTATGACCACCTGTCAATAACGAGTTGGTCCCCCTTTGGCGCGCAACACAGCTTCAACCCGCCTTGGCATGGATGCCACAAGTCCTTGATAGATGGCCGGAGATAGATTGTACCAGATGTTTAAGCAACGGTCACGCAAATCCGAGATATTGCGAATTGGTGGTCTTTTGAACTCTGAGCTGCCATCCCAGGACATCCCAAATGTGTTCTATCGGATTGACATCCGGTGAGTTAGGCGGCCAGAACATTAACTGGAATTCAACATCATGTTCCTGGAACCACTCCAACACAATTTTAGCCTTGTGACAAGGGGCGTTGTCCTGTTGGGACATTCCATTTCCAGCTGGAAAACAGAGGCCATGTAAGGGTGCAACTGGTCCGCAACGATGTTCAGATATCCTTGTAGCATTCATGGTCTGCTCTACCACAATCACGGGTCCCAGAGACGCCCAAGAGAACGTCCCCCAAAGCATAATACCGCCACCACCGGCCTGTGTATGACCTATTGTACATTGAGGGAGCAACTGTTCACCTGGAAGACGGCGAATCCTGACACAGCCATCGGCGTGATGAATGCCAAACTGTGATTCATCTGACCAGGCAACTCTCTCCCACTGATCCATGGACCAGTCACGATGTTCTCGGACCAGCGCAGGCGCAGTTGGCGATGATGCTTGGTCAGCAAAGGCACACGAGTGGGACGTTTGCTGCGTAGCCCCATATCCAACAGTGTCCGCTGAACAGTGTGCTCCGATACTATTTTACTTGGCCCTGCATTGTATTGGGCTGTCAGCTGAGCCACTGTCTGGCTCCGGTTTTGCTTCACCATGCGAGACAGTCTCAGACGACCTTTTCTTTGACAGCGTGTGGACGTCCAACACCATGTTGTCTACTGCTGGTTTCACCGTCATTCATCCACTTTAGTACTAACAATTGTAGATCACGAACAACCCACGAGTCGTGCAGTTTCGGAAATACTTGTTCCGAGCCTTCGAGCCATTACAATCTGCCCTCTATCAAAGTCGATTAGATCCGCAGCCTTTCCCATCACACACAGAAGTAAGTGAAAGAATGATTCTTCAGACTCTCCAGCAGCAGTTAAATACCACTTCCACCTGATCACGTGCCTTCCACGTCATCCAGGCGAGTTCATTGTAATATGTAGGGGTGTTCATAATGTTTTGGCTCTTGAGTGTATAATATATTTATAATAAGCTGAATATTATTACAGATATTTATTACTCTAAATAAAGGCATGGACTTTATCTCTTTATCTCAACAACATAAATCTAACTACAATTTCATGGTGCCAAACCCATTTTTGAGAATCAAGAAACAACATCTATTACAAAAATCAGTATCTAACTGATAGAAATTAAAAAGTAGCATTTTTTTAAAATTCTCAATAAAATTCTAAAGAAGTCACAAAGAACTATGTTATCTTTTTCATACAGACCTTTCTTTGCCTTTATGCAAATAGAGTGATAAGATTTTGGACCGTTTTCAAAGTTTTCTCAATTTGAACCTAATGCGAAGTGTCAGAACATTGTTCAGCTCCAATCTCGCCATACGCGAGAAATTACGAGACTAGCACATAGCGAAAACAAAATAAAGAGGGCGATTATTTTATGAATTACCAACAAGCAAGAGGATAGTTGGGAATTAATTCTAAATTTAGTTTTCATGTCTAATACTACAAGGATGGTTTTTGAAATTGTTGGAAATCGTGCTGAATTTAAACCTCGGGGTTATTTTCGAAATTGGATGGTCTTCAGACTTGATCAACAGCAAAAAGAACATCAATAAATTTCAAATTACGTTAAAAATTAATTTCGTCGATATTTTTTTTCAGTCAATTTGAAGTTTTATCAGCGAACAAGACTTGAAATTTATGATATTTCGTTGTTGACTTCCATTAGATTAGTGTTTTGATTTAAGAATTAATTCGGTCTTGTATTCGTCTTGTCCAAACTTTTTAATAATTAGTTGTTGTTTTATTTTATGAATTTTCAAAATCAAAAGTAATCAGAAGAATTTTATTCGGTATTTATCTTTCTGTTCTGTTTTATAAAAGAATTTTAAATGGATTGTTTTTGCCTTTAAAGAAGAATATTCTTTAAAACAATTGATAAACCAAAATAATAGCTTTAAGCTAAAAGCTTTCACAGACAGCTGAGAAGTTTCTGTTATGGAAAAATGCCCATTGAAAGTTTCATTAAATGATGAATAAAACTTTTCTTTTCATTTATAATTTATTATGAAAAAGATTCAAAAAGCCAAATGTGGTTTGTGTTTATTGAGGTTGAAAGTTTTAATGAGATTTGAAAGAACACTGAAATTGAATTTAAGAAAACATTTTTAATAACTCAAGAATTGATGGCAAACTTCTATAATTAAGTGAAAGTTTTCAATTTTAACTTTTTAATTTATATCGCAAAATTAAATACCAAGTTATCAAGAATATTATTTTCTATCAAGAATTCTAAGCCATAAATTTAATATCAAAAAAAAATTTCAGAAGTATAAACTAATGAATTCATTTTAACTATTGCAAATTTCAAAATCTCAGAATTACATATTTAAAAAATAAGTCCTCAATTAAATTTAGATTTTGTTGAACCGCAATGTAATCTTTTTATAGCGATTTTAAGCAGAAAACTAGAGTGAAAATTAAATCTTTCAAATAGTGTAGTTAAAAACAATAATTCTTATGAATTTAAAATCGCGTTAGTGTTTCGCAATAACTGAAATGTTGAATTAATCTAAATGTGAGAGAACAAAATGTAAACTTTTGAATTTCAAAGTGAAATTTTAGCTAAGAGGAACTATAAATCACTCATGGAATTAGAAATTAGAAATTTTACAGTTGAGTTAATTTCCTCTCCCGTTAATGCATCACACAAGCGGCGGAATAATAAATGATGTTTTCGGACGGTTTCAAATCACTTAGTTTTGATAAATATAATTTGTAATATTTGGATAATATATTCAAAGGATGTTTACGATTTTCATACGCAAATCTATCATCTAGAAACTGCTATATTAATTAATTTATGAAAAATCGATTGTTATTAAAACTGGGGTGCGATATTAAAGCAATATTTTATAAAGAATCATTAAATTGGTGGGAGAAATTGACAGTAATTTATACTAGAGCAATTTCTTTTATTATTTTTTACTATTAAGGTTCTTCCACATGAAATAATCTTTATAGTATTATTGTTGAGGTTCTATTAAATATGTATTTACCAGGATTAAGTTAAACAAGAATGTTATAGATAATTTTATTGCTTATTTTGTGCTCTGTCTAATGGTATATTTTATTTGCATTTAGATGTTGAAATGTCTTGAAAATCGCAAACAAATAAATTGACAGAATTCCACAAAAATACGGATCATTTTTCTGTATGAATATAAAGTTGGACATTCTGCTATCTCAGAAACATTAATGATCCATTTACGAATGATGCAGCTAAGGTATCCACAATGGGGGAGGGTTTAAGAAGTTTGGATGAAGAGATATGAACTTACAAAATGAATCCCATGGAAGACCTCAAAATATTCTTCTTCGTAATAGTCTTCTGAAGGCAAAAGTTAAAGCTGTATAGAACTGTATAACTGTTACAAAACTTGCTGTTGATCTTGGAGTAAGCATAGCAACAATTTCAAGACAGCTTGGAAAGGTGAAAATGCTTGACAAATGGGTCCCACGCGAGTTGACAAATAGGCAGAAATTGCAAATCTACAAGCATAGCAATTTCTGCCTACTTGTCAACTCGTGTTACTCAACTCACAACCCATTTACAGTACAGTATCGGCAAAGAAATTGTTCCTATCTCAACCGTATCATTAAATGTTTCATTACAGATGAAAACTCTTTGTAGTTTTCATCTGCATCCAGACCACGTTTATATCCAAAAAAGGAAATGTGGACATTTTGATAGAATCAGAGAAGAGGTATCCATTACAGCTTCCATGAATAGCTTAAACAATTAATGCAAAATATTATTAACATTGATTTGAAATATTATTATCATTATCATTGATTTGGTGCAACAACAATTGTCATCACGAGAGCCAGCATTGATGAATCAAAAAGTCGTTATTTTTCTCTATGATAAGGTCGGTCAATAATGTCACAGATTAAGGAATGCACGAGAAGAGCCATTTCAAATTTGAAAGGGCGATATATTAATAAACGTTGTAGTCGCCGTGATTATAAAAGCAAGCATGCATTGTGTCGTACAAGTACAGTTTGTCATTTTGCAGTCCAGAATCTAAAGACTGTTTCATTTGATCAGTCAAATCAGCAACGGTCCATGCTGTCGTGGATTTATCGTTCAGTTGTGACTCATTCGTACTCGATGGGAGAAAGATACCAAGTACCAAGTCAACATGTCAACATTCTGTAGAGCACGTTGGGTGAAAGCAGCGGTATGAGGGAGGTCTTTAGTCTGTTGGAAAATTCACCTGGAATAGAGATCCATGTTGCAACACAGCCGGTTCAATCACCGGTCTGATGAGAAAATTTGCCGCCAAGGTGTTTAAGATAGTGAGGAAAATGTTTCTGCTGTTATAGGTTATCCATACCATAACTGCTGATGTAGGTCCACACAGACATGTTGGCTCCAAGCGCTCAGCTGGCTTCCATCCAACCAGCATGCGGCCATCACTGGCATCAAGACCGAATTGGCTGTCGCTCTCGTCTGAGAACAAACAGATCTCCACTCCACCCTCCAGTGAACTCTTATTTGATACCATTGAAGTTGCTGATTAAGGAGATTTGCAGTTTGAGGCATGAACGCTACAGAGAATCTGGCTAGGTGCTGTCTCTCAAGTAGCCGATATGTTTCGTCCTTTGGGGAGAAAATAATTTTCTTAGCCCTACTGCACAGCCACATCCAAACTTAAATATCGGCTGACACTGTCTTTTCAGTTTCTTGAAGAAATTTTTAAATCAAATCAAATCCCAATTCGGAAGATAAATAACGCTCACAAAGCTTGCAAAACATATTTAAAGCAAATGTGATTTTCATCTTCATAATGGAGTTCACTAGCCCCCTATTGGTCTTGTATGAAGGAAGTTGAAAAGACGTTTTTAGATGTGCAAACTCACTTCTCAAATAACCTTTATGTAGCGTACTCTTTCCTGGTATTGAATTTTATTTTCTCCAATGTATTTTGACAATTTACGACCCATGGGCAAATAACAACTGGGTTTGACGCAACATTTTAATTCTAAAACAGAAATGATTAACTCCCAAGACTCAAATGAGATCTAGTTTTTTAATACCGCCATCGAATAACTTGTAAAAGCACTAAAGCTTAAGCATTTAATTTAATCGGAAACTTTAATGAAATGGAGTTCTTTAAAACAAGAAAATTAAACCTCTAACTAAAGCACTTATCTGTAAGCCAGTCACGGAAAGAAAGAAAAGGCCCTTTTACCTCTTTTGTCTTAAAAAAGTAAATCTTGTAACTTTTAATCACGGCGCAGAATTTAGTGGAGGAAAACATTATTAAATCGCTGGACTTTACGATGCAACGCCATTTTTCTTTTATGTCAGATCCATATAAACTTTATGACTTTGTAGCGAAATCTATCTCTTCAAAGTCGCACTGGCCCGTTAGGATCAACTTGTGAGTGAATGCCAAATCAATAGTTGTTGGTGTCCACCTTAAGTTTTATGTATGTATAGAGAATTAATTAAAATATCCTATTACTGGACAGAGATGAGGGAAAAATGGTAATTTTCGTTAACAGTGTTAATGATTAAAACTAAAATTATTAAATTTTTAATTTTAACTGACAAATTAAGCATCCTTAATTTTTAACGCATAGTTAAGTAATGTACATGAATAGTATAAAACCAATCGTATTAATTTGAATTATAACATAAAATCAATTTTTCATATACGATCACATCTTCTCAAAAATGTATTTAAGAAAAAATATTTATTTAAGGATCAAAAAAATTTATAGATTCAAAAACATGTTTATTTTAGCATTTTTTTTTTTTTTTTAAAATTTCTATAACATTTTTTTGAAAACAAATGCTTTACATTATTTAATTAATCAATATTGATGGGATCTACCAAGTGTTACATTTTTGTGTTATATTTTCTGTATCCAACGATTACATTTTTTTACCCGCCGTAGATCCGGGTTAGAATCGCCCCACTGTAGCCCTTGCATGTCGTTAAAGGGGACTAAAAGGGATACCCAGTGCCTGGAAGTAAAAATCGGGTGAGGTAAAGTCAGACTTCTCCCATTGGGTGCCCCATATCTTTGTGCAACAAGGATAAAAAGAAGCTGCATTTTTTATTCTTTATCATGACTCGATTTAAGCGGGTTCATGGACTTGGTCTAGATATTGCTGTCGACAAAATAGGATAAGAAATAACAATAACACATTTTTTCCATTTGCAGAAAGTTAAATTTTCTAATTCGATATGCAGGACGAAATTAATTAATAAGCACATTTTGATTTTGTTTCTTTTCTTAAAACTTTTTATTAAAGGAATATTGTTTTTAGTAAAGACTTGTTGTTGGAAAATTTAATCATATTGAATAAGTCGATTAATTAAACAAAATAAAAAACTTATTGATAGTCATAAAAATTTTATACAAATATTTTTAAAAAACTTCTGAAACAAACATGGTTTTGAATATGTAAATTTTTTTGATACTTAAATATTAATAACTTTTTCTTAAATACATTTCTGAAAGGATGGTGATCATAAATTTATGAAAAATCGATCTGATGATACATCTATAAAATGTATTCGCTATTAAGAATAACTCTCTTTTAGAAGCATTTTTTGTCCAATATTTTTTAATGTATTACAAACAAAAAATTCATCATTGCTTGGTTATAGTTAACATTCTTTACTTTGAATAATCTTGTTGATGAAAAAATTTTTATAAAATTGACCAATTAGAATTAGGAAAAAGTATTTGTATTTCATAATATCATATCTTTAAGCAATTAGAGCAATCTCCTTTGCAAAATATTCATTGTATTATGTATCTATAATTTCATCACTCAAAGGCAATTAAGAAATAATAAAATGCAAAAGCAAAACAATAAAATAAAGAATAACTATCAAGCGATAGAAATGTTCAATGTAAGTGGAATTAAAATAATGTTATAATTAAGGTTTCAAATGCAAATAAATGTTAATTGATGTCAACTTTGTTTTTAATTTTAAATATCCCAAAATTACAAAAAAAAAACGTAGCCTCGAGAGTTTAACTGAAGTGAAATTTAATGCAACTCTACACTGAAGTGACAAAAGTCATGGGATACCTCTTAATATCGTGTCGGTCCTCCTTTCGCCAGGCGAAGTGCAAAACGTGGCATGGACTCAACTCGTTGGAAGTCTTCTGCAGGAATATTGAGCCATGCTGTCTCGATAGACGTCCATAATTGTGAAATTGATGGTGCAGGATTTTGGACACGAACAGACCTCTCGATGATGTCCCATAAATGCTCGATGGGATTCATGTCGGGCTATCTAGGTGGCCAGATCATTCGTTGGAATTGTCCAGAATGTTCTTCAAACCAATCGCGAACAGTTGTGGCCCGGTGACATGGCGCATTGTCATCCATAAAAATCCCATCGTTGTTTGGGTGCATGAAGTCCATTGGCTGCAAGTGATCTCCAAAATAAGCATTTCCAGTCAATGTTCGGTCCAGTCGCAAAAGTCCATGCCATGAAAAAGCAGCCCACACCATTACGGAGCCACCACCAGCTTGAACAGTGCCTTGCTGACAGTTTGGGTCTATGACTTCGTGGGGTCTGCGCCACACTCGAACCCTACCATCAGCTCTTACCAACTGAAATCGTGACTCATCGGACCAGGCCACGGTTTTCCATTCATCTAGGGACTAACCGATATGCTCAAAGTGCCCACGAGAGTCGCTGCAAGCGATGTCGTTCTGTCAGTAAAGGCACTCGAGACGGTCTTCTGCTGGAATAGCCCAAGAAAGCCAAATTTCTCCGCACAGTTCTAACAGACAAGTCCTTGTACGTCCCACATTGATTTCTGCGGTTATTTGACGCAGTGTTGCTTGTCAGAATTTACGACTCTTTGCAGACGTCGCCGGTCTCGGTCGTTAAAGTGCAGGCGGTCGACCACTGCGCTGTCCATGGTGGAATGTTATGCCTGAAATTTCATACTCTCGGCACACTTGACACAGTGGATCTGGGAATGTTGAATTCTAACGATTTCTGAAATGGCATGACCCAAGCGTCTAACTCCAACTAACATTCCGCGTTCAAAGTCTGAATTCCCGTCGTGCGTCATCATCACGTCAAAACACTTCAACATCTTCACATGAATAACTTGAACAGAAATGAAAGCTCTGCGCACTGCGCATTTATACCTGTTCTAATGCTACTGCCATCTGAAATTTTGCATATTGCTATCTCATGACTTTTGTCACTAGTGTAGGTGATACACTAATCAAAGATCCCCGTCCAAAGAGTCGTTTTTCAATGGGCGTTAAAAACAAATGCTAATACAAAACCTTTCTGTCAGAATATACTTAAACTAAAAGTCGTCCTACTCCTAAGGGAGGCATTCTCATTGACAACGTGATGCTAACGCAACGTCAACTTTAATGAATCAGGTTAACGACCGAGAATGATTGGCTTCAATCATTCTAGATCACTTATATGAATCGTCAAAGTTGACGTCGCGTTGCCGATGGAAATGCATCATAACTCCATCTAGCGACGATGCTGTGGAGCAGTGCTGAAATCAACTACTATTGTAAAATTTTCCCCACCAGAAGAATTGAATTTAACCTGTGTTAAAAATAGCCTGACATCGAGGTCGAATACCACCATTGCCAAAAGTAACCGCTAATTACTCCTTTCGTCAACAGATGGCTTAAAAAAAACGAATTGTATGTAAAACTTTCATATGCTTATATTTTAATAGAAATTCAAATACTTGAATACTGATCTCTGTTCGTTAATTTCTGTGTAAGGATCATACCAGTTGACTTTTAGGTTATTCATTAGTGATATGGCAGATTTGTGTAAGATTTGATACACTAGATTTGTAGATAGATTTTCTCGGAATAAAAATACAAATACTGCATTCAGTTGAAGAAATGGAGGAGTTATTTTCAAAATAATTGGTTCATCTGTATGTTAACATTCCATAAAAACGAAACAAACTTTCATGCCATCGTAACATTCGATAACAACTAAATCTGTCATCAAAGAACATATCTGCCTACCATTTTAAGAAGTTAAGGGGGCAAGAATCGAGCCTTTACCGTTTTCTTCCAATGATACCCAGCCCATTTTTTATAAACATCATAGTTTAATTGCCCTAAAGTTCCCGCCAGCCAGCCCGATTATCAATGCGAAACATCTTACACATGGTGACACAATCGTCATAGGGTCTTTTTGTTTCTGAATGCATTGATTGAAGCGGACACCACCAACGGATTTGAACCCCCTACTGTACTCTAGTTGTGTACGTTCCCATTGAACAAGCACCAAATTCCCTTCAACTCTCTAATTAATTGGGTTATGGTGAGACCGCATAGTTCCAGAGATTTAGATTACTTTTTTTTTTTTTTTTTTTTGAAAATACCGGGCGCATTACTTTAAGTTTCTTTGCCAATGAAAGGGGAATTTTGAGGCAGATTCACTGTTGCACGTGATGCACCATACGGAGGATTGGAATCTTGCAAACCTCATTGTGGCACTACAATTTGGAATCATCCTCCTCATGAAGAACTCTAGGGCTTCACATGCTCTCCAAATTTTAAGATTCAGAAACTTCCACATTCTGATCTGTAGATTTAACATGTCCATCCCCATGAATGACACGAAAATTTAAGGTTAATTAAAATTTAAGATTAAGGTTTAAGGTTAAAACCCTCACTTGTAGGTTTTCGAACTCAGCTTCCACAGTTCGAAAACCAAACTCGCTATCCATAAGCTTCAATTCTAACTTTATTAAATTCAATGAAGTGATCAATAGAGAAATCAATATTAAAAAGTATTTTAAATAGATGTTTATTAATTGAAGATTCATTTGCACATCAAACTAGCATTCTAAAAATCCAACCCATGAGCTCTAAAAGAAATTCATAAAAACACCCACCAAACCATTTAATGAATGCAAAGCTTATTGCCAAACTTCGAGCCAGCATTAAATTATTCTAAATAAACGAAAACGAGGAGAGAGAATTCCCAAATTCCTCCATCAAAGCAGCCAGTCTGAAATTTGTCATAATGAAATCTATGCATGCATTTCTTATAAAGAGAAAATCATTCCTAAAACTCTTCACAGAATCCTTAGAATTTCAAACAGCCGTATAATGTGTTGTGATCCATGTATTAATGAAAAAATTGAAATTTTTCACAACTATCATGAGAATTTGATTCTTCCTCTGTATCATCATTTTTTTGCTAAAACCATTCAAAAGGGGCTTATTGTAGCTTTATTGGTTAAATTTTTCCTTTTCTCAAAAATTCTAAAGTTGGGTATTTGCGATAAGTCTCAATTATAAGTATATTGATACATTTTTTTATAAATGATAAAGCTAATATTATTCATTCTATGACAGTAAATTTTGTTTTCATTTCATCTTTTGTATTTGTCTATATTGCAAATATTTGATTTTAGTTTTATGATTTTATTTGTTTTGATTTGGTAATTTGATTTTCATTGGAGCCTGATGGCTGATCTCCTGTCTCGAAATCTGTCAGCAGGCAGACGGCATTGGCACACCATGGGGATGTTGCGCCAATGAAGAAAAATTTGGTTTTTATCATCATTTCTTGGTGCTCCCAGATTAATAGTGGTAATTAATAAAAATTAAGTATTTATTTCTCAGCACTGCGTAAACTTCCTCTCCCCCCCCCCAAAAAATAATAATAAAATATCTCTAATACCCAGGGGATTCACAACTGCTTTTAACACATCCTATACCAATCCTATACCAAATTAACGAAACGTTTTTCATTCTCAAAGAGCGTTTTAAATTCAACATTTACTTACATAAAAAACATATATTATAAATTTAATATTGTCAAAACCGGAAAGAAGACATATAGTTAAGAACTATGTCAAAATGAAATGGATTATACCATCCCCCGCGATTTGTTATCTACCTATTTGCCATAATGGAAATTTTATTCTGTGTCATTCTGTATATCACAATTCCCTGTAATTCCAGTACAAAGAGATTTTTTTTTTTTTATGTAAATCAGTTTTTAATATTTCTCCATAGCTACATTCCATGCATTTTTAATCCACTATCACACATATATATGTAATGTTCTTCACATTTTGTCTACTTTCAAAAAACACCAATCACCTTTCATCCTCCAGTACTGTTATGTTTATATTAATGTTTGTCACATAAAATTTTGTCTTTTTTTAATTTCTTTAAGTATTGTTTTCATAGAAATGTTTTATATGAAACTTCCTAAAAATGTCAGCTTAAGTAAGCACCACAAAATTCTAAGGGTATTTAACATATAATCTGTATATTACAGGAAGAAATTACGGTAAAAAAATTTGTAAAAGAAGACGAGAAAAAGTAACTAGAAACACATTCGCAAATGCATCTGTTAAAAACATTCATAATGTTCAAATTCAACACTCGTATTTTAGCTTTATTTATTAAAATCTCATTTTTACGAAGACAAAACTAATTTTGAAAAAGAAAGATCAAAAGATACCACAAGACTTTTAAAAACAGATACTCAACAAGATGACTCGGATAAGCAAGCCAACCATTTTGCAAATCTCAAGCAGCAATTATTGAAATAAAAATAAGTCACATCTCGTTAAGATAAAGATTCGAAAACTGAAATATTCTAAGCCAAGAGCCTTTCTGATAGTTTTCGCTAATTCTTTGCTTTCTCTAAAATTTTGTATAAAAAAAAAAAAAAAGGGGTCTTTTGTGAAAACGTCGAAACAATCTTCAAAATAAAATCTGCCCTATTTCTATTCATAAATACTAAATTTGATTTAAAACCGCAAGTTCTCAAGGGAAAAAAAGGTCGAAAATATAAAATAGAACCAATTTTAGAGAAATAAAAGAAGCATGTGTTGGTTTGTAATAAGATTGCAAAAACAAAAAGTTTGACAACTGCATTCTTAGTTTAAGCCTAATATATATATAATGGAGTTGTAAATTAAACAAAAATGAATAAATTGCATTTTCATTTAAACGCATCTAAATTTCTGTCACTATTTGATTAAACTAAGATATTAGAATGAGAAACAAATAAACAGTGTAATAACTGTAAAAAAAAAAAAATAATGTAACAACCAAAAAGGGAAACAAATAAACATAGTAAGAATTATTAAGTGAAAAATAAACTGGAACTATAGAGAAATGAATAACAAATATAATAATTATAAAAAGAAATAAATGAACAATGTAATTACTAAAATTAAAAATTAACAATTTAATTACTAAAAGCAAAAAAATTAAACAATGTAATTGTTATAAAGTAAACAAATAAACAATGTAATAATTATAAAGAGAAACAAATCAACAATGTAGTAACTATAAAGAGAAACGAACAAACAATGTAATAATTATAAAGATAAATAAATTAACAATGAAGTAACCATAAAAAGAAATAAATAATTGTAATTAAGCAAAGTGAATAAATCGCATTTTCATTTAAATGGATCTAAATTTATATCACCATTTGATTAAACTAAGATATTAGAATGAGAAACAAATAAACAATGTAATAATTATAAAAAAATGTAAATGGAACAACTATAAAAAAATAAACATTGTAAGAATTATAAAGTGAAAAATAAGCATAATTATAGAGCGAAATGAATAACTAATGCAATAATGTAAAGAGAAATAAATGAACATTGTAATTACTATAAAGAGAAACAATTAAACAATGTAATGACTATAAAGAGAAAACAAAAAAATAATTGTAATTGGATACATGTGTGCCCTGTAATTTATTGAGTTCTATATATTCATTCGTAAATTCAATTAATGAATGTTAACTTAGCTCTTAAAGCAGAGAGACCCAAATAACCAAAGAAAATATGTATATATTTGCTTTCTTTCCCAAAATTAAGTACATTGTTACCACAAACGTAATACTTTTTCAAAAGAAAGGAACATAATTGGAAAAAAGTGTGTTATAATTTTGAGAAAAAAACATTTGTATTTATATTTCTAAAGAGGACTAGTTGCTTTGCATTTCTTATTGTATCATCTCTGCAGAATCATGTTTATCACATTGTATTGTACATCCTTTTTCCTATGTCTAATTTGCCATACTGCAAATATCTCTAATTAAATGAAAAATAATATAATAATAATTTTGCCAGACTCAATTACATCTAATTTCACCACTTGAATTAATTATAGTATAGTTTTAAAATTCATTATTATACAAAAAGTTGAGAGGCGAACAATGTGTTGCGATATTGTGACATGAACAAAATCCCTTACAGAAATATCCTTTGCAATTTTTCTTACTAAGGCTCTTGTTAATATAATAACACATGAAAATAGTTAAATGTTAGTTTAATAACACAAATACAGATTCTCTATGTTAACTTTAATTTCTAAAATTTAAATTTTTATCAAAACAAATCTTATTTTGTAGAAGATTTTTTACACAACATTAAAAGTAACAATTGATATATATCATTAAAATAACTGCATGCATTTAATTTATTTTCGAATTGAAATCTACGTGTCTATAAGAATTTGAAATAACATTTTGGATAGAAACATCCAACTGTCGACTCTTACAATCTCATATTTAAGAAAAGAAATTTAATTTTGGAAAAAAAGATAACGAAATGACAGTTTTAAAATTACAAAGGACCCTATTAACAATGTGATAAATACTAAACACATGAAAATAACTCACTAACTACACGAAAATAAATTAAATAGAAGCAATTATTTTGATATGTCATTAAAACAACTGCAAGCATTTAATTTATTTTCGAATTGAAATCATCTACATATCTATATGAATTTGGACTGACATTTTTGATAGAGACATCCAACTGTCGACTCTTACAATCTCATATTTACGAAAAGAAATTTAATTTTGGAAAAAGATAACAAAGAACCCTATTAACAATGGACTAAACACATGAAAATAACTCACTAACTAAAAAATAAATTAAAATAGGATATGTCATTAAAACAACTGCAATCATTTAATTTATTTTCCTCATACATATCTAATGAATTTGGATCCTCGACTACAATCTCATATTTACATAAAAAAAGAAATTTAATTTTGGAAAAAAGATAACGAAAGGACAATTATAAAATTACAAAAGAATTAACCTTAAAAAAAACAACAAGTCTTTATGCTCCTCTCCTCCTCTTAAAAATAGAAATTCGAAAACTGAAATGTTCCCAAAACAAGTCCGCTTTCTGACAGTTTTGTGCAACTTTTCGTAACATCTCGTAACATTTCTAGATTAAAAAAAGGGGGAAATCCTTTGTTAGAATGCAGAAAACCCTCTTCAAAACGAAAACCAGCGCTCATTCCATTCATATACTAAATCTAATTTAACACCGCAAGTTTTTGAAAAAAATTAAAAATTAAAAAAAAAAGATAACAAATTAGTTTCAGTTTAGGGAATCAGGAGCGAGATTTTCGTGTTGGTTTGTAAAGGAAAGAAAAAAAGCATTTTTGACAACTACATTCTTAATTAAAGCATAATATGCATAAGATGGAGTTGTCAGCGTAAATTAAGCGAAAGTGGATAAATTGCATTTTCATTTAAATGCCTCTAAACTTCTTTCACTTTTGAATAAACTATAATAAATAACGCTGTGCCGTGTGCACGTGTGAGTTGAAGTTCATTGAATTTCAAAACATTCATTTCGTAGATCCATTTTAATTTAAAGAAGTTTTAACCGCTCTCTCGTAGCAGGTCCCAAAGAAACGACCAAGTTGGAGAAATGCTTGTTTCTTTTTCCTGGAATTAAACTGATTGTTATTACAAGAATAATCCTTTTTGGAAAATGGAATAACAGAATTAGGAAGATTATTATGCTCCTGAGAGAAATATTTGCATTTATCTTTCTTAAGGGGACAGTTGCCGCTTTTTCTGTTTTCTTCTGTATCATCGCTTTTAAATTTGCTTATTCAATGCAACTGATCGATTTTTATTTGTGTTCATTGTGAAGATAATCAAAAGACATTTTTATAGAAACTTAGTTTTGTGATTTAGAAACATGTTGTCGAAAATAAGATTATTATTGTTATTATTATTATTATTATTATTATATTTTCAAAGACTGCCGAAATTAATGAATTTGATAAAAATCAGATTACGTTTTTTTATTATTTTAATTCTTTAACGGAGCTTTATTTTATTTTATTTTGTTTATCGTAAACAGATATGAAGTTTTGTTAAAAAACTGATAACTTTTCTGAAAAACTGATAATCAGATATAAAGTTATGTAAAAAACAGGTATAAAGTTACGTTAAAAACTAATAATTTAACTTAAAAAACTCATAAACAGTTAGGAAGATATGTTAAAAAAACAAGTATGAAGTTATTTTAGACACTGGTAACTTTTCTAAAAACTAATAATCAGATATGAAGTTATGTTAAAAGCTGATAATCAGATATGAAGTTTGTGAAGAACTGATAATCAAATATGAAGTTATGTGAAGAACTGATAATCAGATATGAAGTTCTGTTAAAAACAAACAGGTATAAAATGTTAAAACTGATATCTTAACTTAAAAACTGATAAACCGCTATGAAGATGGTTAAGAAAACAGGTATGAAATTATATTAAAACTGATAACTTCTCTTAAAACTAATGAACAGAAAGGAAGTTATTTTAAAATTTGATGCATTGTCTTAAAAGTTATCTTGAAAACTGATGAACAAGTACATGTAGGGCATTTATTTTATCACTGACATTCTCATGATTCAAAATTATGAATGCTCTTCAGTCTGTAAAAAGGCAAGTAAGATTATTTTGGTGGTATGCATTAAAAATTAATAGAAACTAAAAACACCGGAAACCTTTAAATCAATATGAGCAAATTCATAGCATTTATTTCTGAAAAAATTTTCAATTAGAGATAATTATCACCTTTTTTTCTATTCATCGCCCTTTTCCCTCCTGGGGGTCTTATGTTCAAAAATGATGATCCTAGATAACTCTCAATTTGTTAAAGTTACAGCATATTGATAAATAATAAACGTCCAAATTCCTTCATTGGGAAAAAATAATTAACATAACGTAATGAAATAATTGTCCTCAAATGAAAAAAATATGCTAAATAGTTATCCAACACTATATATAATTGACAATAACTTGCGATATAATTAATTAATTTAAAAAATAATTGCGATATAATTTAAAACTATGATTTGTTTTTTATAAATTATTATGCATATCCTCATAATAATTAAATAGATGATTCTTATATAAATTTAAGAGAATTATTAATATATCTAAAATACATTTACCATATAAGGAAATACGAAAAGAAATTGTGAGAAATTTGTCATAATATAATAAAAAAATTAATTATTTTTATTTGTGAATAAAACTTCTTTTGAAAAATCAATTATTGTAATGGAATAGTAATTTAAAGCATTCATAAATGACAACACAATCTTTGTTTTGTTTTAAAAGATATTTATGAAATGAAAAAAAGTTGCAATTTCAACGAATCTATATAATTATTTTCTTTTTCAGTTTTTATTTTTGAACACCATATCTTTATTACGGAAAATTTAATACAGCTTTTATATAGCATTCATTATAGCATTATATAGGATTCATATAGCATTTTCATACCATTATTGGTATTAATGCTATAGTTTTATATTTGATTTTAAACTTAATATAATAAAGAAGTAACTTTAATTAATATTTTGAAAATTATGAGAAAGTACTTTCTTTGTAAATTTAGATATGTTAAACCAGAATTCATTGATAATTAAATGTAAAATCCATTACAATAATTATATTTATTAAGGAGAAAACTTGCTGCGTCATGAATCAACGGATTTCATGAAGGTTTAAATTTTGCATTCAAATGTCGCCCCTGTCCAATCCTGTGAATGTTAAAACACTTTCATTGTTAATGTTTTAATAATTTTGAATTAATTTAAGGCCTTCGGTGTTTGAACAATAAATAAACACTATTGATTCCTGAATTTAAAGAATGAATTCCTAATGAATCCAAACAGATCCTATGACATCGGTGATGACCAAACCCAATTCCGAAATTTCCGCTTCAAAATATTTATTAGAATAATGCGTCTCCAATCTCACATTCTTCCCCAAGACAGTTTGGAATTAATTCCTTTCTCTGGAATGGTACAACTTCGCCAAACGATATCATCGAAATCCCTTCCACCGACACCAAAGTGGGGGAGGTGGTGGTGGAGAGAGAACAAATTTCTCTAAATCTTCCTCCATTCCACTCCAATTTAATCAATGACTCCTGTTAAATAGGCCCACCTACCCCCAATTTTGCTGCCTCAGATTCATTGGCGAGCAAATGCAGAAGAAAAGTTTTGCCACGGCGCTTTATAATCCTTTTAGCGGTCTGGTGGAAATATTTCTGGCAGATGCGATTGGTGGAAACTGATTGTGATTCAGTTCTTTGTTCTTTTTTTTTTTAAATCTTTTTGCGGCGTAATCACGTTCTATCAGTAGCTGATGATTTGCGCTAATAGCTATCGATGCAGATGGTAAAAGATTTCACTCTGGTTACGTGCAGGGTAATTGCAAAACGAATGGTTTATCGCGCCAAGGTCTGGTTAGGGGAAGAGCAGAATATTGCTGTCCTTCAGCCAAGTAGTGGATGAAATGTTATTGTTACGAATCATCTTCAGTAAATATCTGAATAATTAAGCAATTTTTATTTAATTGGTTTCATTTGCAGCTATAAGCATTTATTAGTCTTGAATCTTTGTGATTTTATTTCACATGAATAAACCTATTTGATAAATCTCAAAATGCTGCCAATTTGGCAAGTACTTGGTGATTTTTATGCAATTTTTATATATTTGACGATGTTGTTAAGGGATTTGGTTGAGCTATCTGAAACTCTTTGATATTAATTATCATAATATAGAATTAATTTCACTTGATTAACAAGTTGCATTTATCTATTGGCTATCATTAGATTTTAAGTAAAATTAAGTTGTATTTTTGTTTAATTCTGTTAACTGGAGGCCGCATTGCATGTATTGAAAAACAATTTAATTAATAATTATTGTTAAATACGTCTTTTTCTCTCTTTTTTACTTTCTAACTCTTCTTCATAGCAAATTTATTAAATAGCAAATACAGAACGTTTTTCTTTGTGTCAGGGCGTTTTAAAAGCATTACAGTACTCTGACGAAAAAACTTCTAGTAGATGCACTCGCCGATATGTACTTCTCCAAAGCATTCCACACATTTTCTATGGGATTTAAATCAGGGAAGTACGTTGAACAACCCATTCTAGTGATATCTTGACTTTTATAAGCTCTTACCCAGCATCATTCAGATGAGACATGGAGTTATAATCAGTGAAAAGCAAAGTCCAGTGAAATAAAGATCTAAAAACGAAATTAATGACACCCCCGGAAAAGTGGAAGAGGAGTGCTTGCTAACATCATCGATCCCAATAACACAGCCTCTGTCAAAAATGTGGATCTCAGTCCACCAATCCAATACCTCCCAAACGAGCCCTCAGAAACCGAAACTGTCTCTTTCCCCTGATGTTAGTGGTATAAAACAGTTTCTCCTCCTATCTACACTTGCATATACTATTCAATTGTGAATTGTGACACTGAAACGATACTCTTCTACAAAGGACATTGCATCATTGAGGTAATGTCCAGTCGCTGTGTTCCTTACATCAGTTTAAAAGGAAAAATGATGGAAAGTTGTCAATGGGTTGCAGAGTTCAGAACAGCGGGCGAATAGGTCACCTTTATGAAGGTGTCTGGCCGCAGCAAATTGTGACACCTATACCCCTTTTGCGAAGAGCAATTACTAAGCAATGTTGTTGCAATGTTGCCTATGTTGTTGCAATGCCTATTGCTAAGCAAAGTTGTTGGCTGGCTGGCATCGATTCCTTTTCGGCTGCAAGACGATATGTCGGCCAGTTTTTGCTTTAACAACCACGCCAACTTTTTACAGTTGCACCATCGGTTTGCAACCGCTTTTAAGTTCGCGAAAACGTTACTTTGGTCGATTCGAAACCCTTGGGCTGACTTGTCACAAGAGTTCCCCCTCATGAAGCTTGTCGATCACTTTATGTTGTGTAAAGTCATTCAGATGATTTCTTCCAGCGATATTGCATGCTCAGCTCATGTGAAAAAAAAAGTTTCAGAAAATGTCTGCAGTAGTACATTTTATTTGTTGTCTTGCATTGCATGTGCTGGCTGAGACATCTCGTTCATGGTAGTTCATGAATCAATGACCTTTCTATTGGAAATGGGTGTTCATTGTATTGATCGAACATATTCTTTTCTCAAATTTCATGGCTGCCTTGCTTTGAAAAATACAGCGTTGCTTAAGTTTTCCCGCCTGCTTATATTTGCGTGGAAATATAGGTTTCTTTAATAGTAAATTAGTTCGATTATGAATAACAATGTATTGAAATGACGAATGACATTGCAATTTTATATACACTCCGTAAATTCGTCTTGCATTTTTGAATGTTTTAATTAATTTGAAATTAAAATTTAAAAATAAAACTCTGCTTTCAGGTTTCTGATTCACAGGTGAAAGTTTTTGCCATTGTTCTTAAAAATATTTTTAATTGTAAATCACCAGAAATGAGGAGAAGAAACTTCTGGCTTCATGCATCAAGCAATTAAACATTAATATAGTAATACAGTTTATGCATATTTTAATATGGATTGTATATATTATAAAGTAGATCAGACATATTAAATTCTATATTAGGCGTAATTTAATATAGATTCTTCTATGTAGCTCCTATTTAATATCATCTTTAATATTTATATATTATAAATTATAATTTATATTTAATTATGAAGATGCTAAACTGTGAATCAGAAACCAACAACTAAACAAAAACAACTAAATAACTAAAGCAACATGTCTCATGGACCTGATCTAGATGTCTAGACCAGGGGGACATGAAACAGCAACACATATTATAATGTATGTCAAAGCATATTACTGTATTTTTCCATTAGCACAGCGCTGATATCACTAAAATCAGATTTTTCGTTTGGCGACAAACGCAACAAATCTGAAATATAAATAATTTCAAAAATAAAATATTTGACTTTCATAAAACGAATAACTCATTTCATTTCAAATAAATTTTTTTCATAAAATTAAGAAACATAAACTAAAAAATAAAAACGGGCTATATTTAAAGATATTTGGCGATTTATCGCTTGATTTTGGTTAATGGAAAAGGTTACTTTTATTGCGCGATTAGTAAATCCTATGTAAGACGACCCCTCAGTTTAATTTTAGTAAAAACAGTTTTAATTTTAGAATATACACGGAAATATAAGTTGTAATGCAGATAATATATTATAATATACATTGTAAATACGAATTATGCAATTATTACTCATATGTTATAATAAAGATTGCATATATGAAAACAAGAGGAGTGTTTGGCTATAAATGAATGGATAGCGATTTAAATCCCCTAAATATATTGAGTATAATACTTGAAGTTTGTACGTCTATTAGATATTGTTGGCCACTGATTATCAAATAAAATTTATTTAGCTAAATAAATGGTTATAAAATGTCCATGCTGTTTAAATTTATAATTCGGTTTTCTTGATAAGAGATCATTTACTTGAAATGTTGGTGTGTTGTGTGTGTGTGTGTGTGTGTGTGTGTGTGTGTGTGTGTGTGTGTGTGTGTGTGTGTGTGTGTGTGTGTGTGTGTGTGTGTGTGTGTGTGTGTGTGTGTGTGTGTGTGTGTGTGATAATTTGCTTTCTAGATGATACTGGTAATGCTTTTGAAATTTATTATTTTAATTCATATGCCTATTTGTAGTTGAATACTTAATTTAATTACTATAGTGTTATCAATATAAAAGTTAAATTAATGATAAAGTGCTGTTTAGCTGCTTTAAAAATTATAATTGTCCATTTATGTGAAATTTTATTATTAATTTTCATACATAAAATCGATTTATCTTATTTTAGCTCTTTAAGTAAAATATATTAATTGGACCCAAAATCTTTTGTGGCTTGATTTATGTATTTCCTATATATAAGTATTAAATTAAAATCTCAAAAAAGTTCACTCATTCGTTATTGATTGGTCAAATAATATAAACTTCAGAATAAAAAAATTATATATGATATTTAATTATTACTACTTGTTTATTACGTATTTTATACTCCGTCAACTATTTTTAAAAAAAATAATTGTTGCTTAAAAATTAATTAAGGAGATTCCTTTTCAGGAACAAGTAAAAAATCAAAATGTTTTGCTCGGATTGAAATTCCAAAATAATTAATAAAAATTGTATATTGAATCAGAAAATATATATATATACGAATATTGATTCTATTTATGTGTTTGTTCTGACCAAAACAAAGTCAAGCATAAAAAAAACGAGCAAAGCAGATTTGTCTAGTATCTCATTAAATTCGATTTTTGTCCATTCCATTAAATTTGATGACTGAGATTTGCCATTTTCTGAATAAATAATAATTGCTTTTCAAAAATCGCTCTATTAACGGTAGTTTGTACGATAATTGTAGTAATTATAAATTTTTAAAGAGTCAGCGAGCCGTCAAAAAAAAATTAAAAAGAATCTACCATGCAAAAATATTTTTAAAAAAAATATTTAGAATGTTTATAAAATATTTAAGAAACTCATCAAAATGGAGGCTTCTATAGTTTTATTCAAATCATGCTATATTTATTCATACGGCATTCTGAATTTACACAAATCATGGCAGCATTTCAGTTAATTTATATTCTTTGCCGCATCTAATTTAATTACATCATACAAATGAAGCTAGTAACATATATATAGAATATATTATTATACGTTGTTTCCGGTTCATTAGTTTAGTTAATAGATATAAATGATACCATTTTTACATTTATTAGTAGAAAACATTGTTTCGTTTAAATAATTATTATTTAAAATATAATTAAAGTGTAGTAATGGATAAATTCAAAGCTAAAAATTAATTACTTAGACAGACCACATTATAAAAACATATATGTGATTTATAATTCTATATTTTATCAAAATAAAACATCATGCATTTATAAAAAGCAAATTGAATATTATAACTGCAACCATGCTTCCTCCTGTCTACTGCCAAGCGTCCTGATGACCAATTGCCTAGCGTTCTGGCCTTTGCTACCAGAAGCTACAGGTTCGAATTCTGGCGGTGGCATTGATGTTTGGGACTGATTCGAAATCCACGTTAGGTCCCGGTCTCATTAGCCTAAAGTGTGCAAAACATGACAATACCAACAAACCAATCCAAACCAACCCACTGGCAAGAGTGTCCTTCCTCTGTGGCGTTCAGGAGAAAGACTATAGACTCTTACCCAGAGAGGAAATATATTTCGAGCACCCTGTGCGTAGTAAATTTTCGGGTTTCCGGCTTAGAAGTGTTCTTCCACGAATCTACAATTACCTGTTTTTAAATGTGTTAAATGTTGTTTGTTTCTAATTACACGTGTGTGGTGTTTGTGCATGTGTTATTAAAGCTATGAGTTTTCTAACCTGGGCCTCAAGTATCTCAACCCAACCACACCCAGTTACAATCTGGTTGTCCAACTTGCACACTACATAACAAAATAACAATATTCGTTTTTTAAGCACAGGAAGAGAATATGTGTAATTATTTATTTTCTTCCTTAAATCTTAGATAAAAAAATAAATATTAAAAAAAAAAAAATTATAAAAAAAACTTCTAAATTATTTTAGAAATTGAAGATCATAGCTCGTTTCTTATCTTATTTGAAATACTTTTTGTTTCTTCTTAAGTTAAAAAAAAAATCGGCTATAAATCGCCAGAAAATAATTTTTTTATATTTCCGTCATAAATTCTTTATTATGAAAAAAATACATAATATCCAAAATTGTGAAAAAATCATAAATTATTTTCGTAACAAAAAAGAATAGAAAGAAATTTTAAATGTATTCTTTGAGATTTGCAAATGATGGAGATTTTTTTATTCACTTATTTATGACATAAAACATTTTATTTTAACTCATCAAAAATTTATGCACAGATTAAGCATTTTAAATCATTTCTCACTGTCCTCTTGTCATCATTATTTCTTTAAAATCAAATAAGCTGGATTAATACAAAAACTATTGGTGAAATGTCTATTAGTTTTACATTTTTTTTTTTTCAATCGGTACTTCCTTATAAAATGTAACAGATTATCATTGAAAATAACAAGGAAAACAATATTTCTTTATCTTATATACATATTAAACATAAAAAAAAATTTAACTTTTAGAACAGAAGAAAAATTTTTTATTGCTATCAAAGAATATAAGTAAAAGAAAAAAATAGTAAGGCGACTCTTAATAAAATGAAAAAAAAAAATTGAAAATGTGCAATTAAATTTTAAGATTTTAAATCCTCGAAAAATAATTGTGATCTTTTTTTTTTTTTTTATATATAAATATAAAAAATATTATGGATTAGTTTCAGCTACGTTAAACTGAAAATTAAAAAATAATAAAAATATACATGAGTATATTTCATTTTTTATTCATCTTGCTGTACTTACTATTTTTCTCATTCAATTTGGATTATTATTGTCGTAAAATTTATTAAAAAAAAAGATATAAAATTTAAAAAGTGTATTAATAAATTTTCCACACTTTATTCTTAACAAATAATACTTTCAGTAAAATTTTATTAGTGAAGCAACTGAAACATCCACCCTTTCTTCTTGCAAATATATATATAGAGAGAGAAGATATAACATGTATATAACAGGTGGGCTGAAAACATGTAACATATGTGTGTGTGTGTGTGTGTGTGTGTGTGTGTGTGTGTGTGTGTGTGTGTGTGTGTGTGTGTGTGTGTGTGTGTGTGTGTGTGTGTGTGTGTGTGTAACATATATATATATGTGTGTGTGTGTGTGTGTGTGTGTGTGTGTGTGTGTGTGTGTGTGTGTGTGTGTGTGTGTGTGTGTGTGTGTGCTTAACATATATATGTGTGTGTGTGTGTGTGTGTAGAAATATAACAGATGTGTATATGTAGATAGATAACAGATATGTATATATATAGATAGATAGATAAATAGATATAGATATAGAACTTCCTGGTACTACAGTCCATGACAGTTTGCCTACTGGCAGATTCCCGAAACAGGAAATGTTTTCTTTTTTACGGGGTAGGGTAGTCAGGCCTACGCCCAACACACATCGGTGTTAACTATGTGGTTAGTTAACTAGGGGTTAACTAATTAACTATGTCCTAGCACAGCCGGAATTCAAACACGAAACCTGGGGCACAGAGAGCCAGTCACTCTGTCATCAGTCCCTATAGATAGATAGATAGTAGTATATAGTAAGTAGTACTATTCATATATAGAGATAGGTAGATTGAATAATTTTAGATATAGATAGATAATTGGATAGATATAGATAGGTAAATAGATAGATATAGATGAATGGATAGATATAGATAAATAGACAGATATAGATATATAGATAGATATGTCGATTATTAGATTATTAAACAAGGCTTACATATAAAAAATAATTGCTGACAAAAACATCCTTATTTATTTGAATAGATGGTTGAATACATTGTGAGTAATATATTATTATTGCTAACATGATCTGTAGAAAATCGATTTGAAGTCCTCTGAGCAGATGATTATCGACTTAATGACCATTGCCAATAATTATTATTTGCCGTTTCGACTTATACTGTTAAATTCGATAGGATTGGATTTCATTATCGATTTATTGGCCTAAACTTTGACAGGATTCTTGGAGCAGATTTCTTCCGTGCAATGTGTGTCCGACCCCCTTTGGGAGTAGCGCAATTTGAGTTGGAAAAATCCTTTCTGTCCCATTACCAGGGCTTCCGATTGGCGGGTTGTCCCGGATACGAGTCCGGCTGTCCAGGCGGCTCCGGCACCCGCTAATGGCGGCTCTGGATGCAATTCCAAAGAAAGAATGCGATAGAGTCCTCCCGCTTGTTTATGAACGCCTCTTCCTCAAGAAGTGGAAGACCCTTCGCCGCTGATTAGGTGGTTATGGAGCTTCTTTAAGAAAACGGATGCAAAAAGGAAATTCTTTTTTATTTTTATTTTGGATGAAGGTTATGGAAGAAACTTTTTTTTTTTCAGATTTAAGAATAGGAACTCTCAGATAAGGATAACGTTTAACTGATAAGGATAACGATAAAAAAATTGTTCATTTTTGTTTTCGAAAAAAAAAGGAAATCACTAATAAATTAATATAATGAAAATTTCCTCATTTCAGATTTAAAAACAGAAGATCATTCTACTTAACTACTACATTCTACTTTACACAAGGATTGCGGTGAAATTTTTCATTTTAGAATTACGACTAAAAGAAAATTTTGAATCACTCTATTAAATTGAAAAATTTTTACATGAGGATTACGATGAAATTTTTTTTTTTTTTTTCATTAAGATTATGTTGAAAAGTTTTTGGATAAAGATTGTAATGAAAGTTTTCATTTCAAATTTAAAATCATAGACTATAACACTTTTATACGAACTCTTAACATATTTAGAAACATACTTTTATGTTAAGACACTCTAAACATAGACTAAACATAACACTCTAATAAACTCTTAAATGGTCACATAAAGATTATTTTGAAAATTCTGGATTGAAGATTATGATGAAAATTAAAATAAAATTTTTGGATTAAAATTATGATGAAAATTATTTTAAACCTTTGCTATGGTATTACTATAAAAACTTTTATTTCATATTTAAAAGCATAGAAACTTAGCATCACTCTAATAAAATGGTAAATTTTGCAAAATATTCAAAAATTTTGATAATGATGCAAAATTTTTGAATAAAGATTGTGACGAAAACTTTTATTTCAGATTTAAAAAACAAAGAAATTTAAGATCATTCTACCTAATTAAAAATTTTGTGCATGAATATTATGATGAAAAGCCTTCATTTCAAATTTTAAAACAAAGTGAAATTTAATTCATTTTGAATAAACTGTTTATTTATCAGATAAGCATTATATTGAAGATTTTCCATTTCATATTTAAAAGCAACTTAAATTATCAATTAAACTGAACAACGAAAACCTTGATTTAAATTCTATTCGAATAATGATAAAAAAAAATATTATTTTAGATTTCTTTTTTTTTCTTTCAAATATCGATCAAATATTTCAGATTTAAAACCAAAATGATTAATCTTTCTATCAAACTTATGGTGGTTGGAGATCCTGATTATGATAAAAATATTTCATTTTTACTTTTAAAAAACAAAAAAGAAATTTAATAAGATTAAACTAAAAGTATTATGAAAGAATTAGGATGCAAACAGTATACCTCTGATTAAAAAAAAACACAAAAAGTTTAGTTTTTCCTCCAAACTGAAACCTTTTAGTATTAAAGAGTATAATAAAAACTTTTCATTTGTTTTAAAAACACAAAAATCATTTAAAATCCCACTATTGATTTTTAAAAAAATGTAAGTAAACTATAGCGAAAAATTTACATTTAACATTCAAGAGTAGTAGAAACCAAAAACTTTTGTGTGAAGATTACGACGAAAGTTTTTCCAATTCAAATTCAAAAAACACAAAGAAGTTAAAACTTTCGCACCACTTTATTGCTAAAGTATTAATCATAGGATTTATTTGTAACTTTTCTGATATGAATTTCTAGGAATTTTTCTTTATTTCCAATGGCAAGTTTTCAGGACAACAGATAACGTAAAAATGAATACAAAAGAACAAAATAGAAACAAATGATATTAGTTAATCCATCAACATAAGTCTGGCAATCCAATAACGCTTCCATAAAAAACTGGAGGCAATGAAGAAGTGGAAGCAAGGTTCTTCCTGGTTATCACGCAGGAGACAGAGAGGGTCCGAGTCGGTTTAATTCTGCGAAGGTGCTTACGGAGACAATCGTGACCACAGAAAAGCCGTAGCAATGACAAGCCATCCAGGGATTCTCTAGGCCATCCAGGGATATCTACTACTACTACTACACCACACCACATCACTCTACCTAGAGCTGAGTTGCCCCTTTACAGTTTGGGACAATGTGGGTCAGAAGAAGTCTGATTGGGCTCAGTGACGCTCTACTGTCATACAAGACGGGGACCTACGGCTTAATGTGGATTCCAAACCACTACAAACACTTCCACTTTCTTGGCACCACGGAGACTCGAACCCGAAAACCTGTGGTACTGAGTGCCAGATATTCAGGGATATCATGAATATGATTGTACCAGGGCTTATGATTGTTTCTAGCGGCAGCATCCTTAAAGAAGGAGCATCTCTTTTTAAATATCGCCTTAACAGATTGATAGGCCAACTCATGGTTATTTAACTGTAAAATAGAGGCCTCTTTTTTCTTTTGCTAGAAATCAGCGACCTCGCTTCTCTCTATTCCGCAGTGGGTCAGAATCCACTGGAGAACTCTAAGAAATTCACACTGAGAGCCAGACTAAAGGCCGTGTTTATAGATCATTTTGCCATATTAGATGTTGTCCGCAGTGCACCATGAGAAAGTAGATCTACGTTGCACTTCTACTGGGAATTAACGCGATCTTTTATGCAAATACTTATTCCCCAACGGAATAAGTTTTTGAAAAAAAAAATTCAGTTTGCTTAAATACTAAATCATACTTGTATTTAAATATCTATAAAAAATATTTTAAAAATTTCTGACTAAAAAATTTTATTTAAATTTTCAGGATTTATAATTTACTTTTGTAACCATGTTTCCTCCTAGTCACTGCAAGAACGCTCCTTGCAGAGTTCAGAAGAAATCGTTAGTTGGCATCGAGACTCTCACCCGAGAGGATGTACGGCAAAACAGGCGCTGCCTTTAGTTACGAGCTCATCCCGAGATCTAGAAGTGGAATCCTTCCACAAACGAGATGTTTTAAATGAGTTATTGTCTGATTGTAATTGTGGTGTTGATGTTGTTGTTTACGTGCTGTAAAAATAAAATTGTGTGTTCTTAAACGTGTGTCTCAACCCAACCACACCCAGATCCAGCTGCACAAACAAACGACACAACTACTACAATTTTCAAAAATATATTTGAAACCGTTCCTAATTTGCAATCAATAGCACTCAATTCCATACATATTAATTATTAATATGAACCAATAATAAACATAAAATATTTAACATATGATTAATATTAGCACACGAATTATTTTGTAAATTAAATAATAAGACTATGAATTTTCAATGTTCATCACTTTATTTAAATAGCAGAGTAAATGCAAAAATGTGATTCTCGCAGTTAATAAATATGAAAATGGAAATTCCTTTTATAAATAAGTAACTATTTCTGAGAAATTATTTTCACTTTTTATTTTCTTCTTTTTTTCACCCTTCTTCATAAGAAATAAATAAAATGTACTCAAACAAGAAAATTAAATCTTTTTTTTTTATTATTATTATTTTATTTATTCAATTTGAAAATGAATCCCTGAAGACATTTAAATACTGTTAATAAAAGCGAGCAGCATAATTTCCTAGTTCGTTCTTTTTTAAGATCATTGAAAATTAAATAAATGATATTTATATTAATATCTTTTACTTAAAGATATTTACTTTTCATCGTAGAGCTTTTTTTTTTTTTTCCGAAGGAAATTTTTTATTTTTGGAAGGTTTTCTTATAAATTTGAATTTCATCTTTGATATAATAATTCCTCTTTATTTTAACAATTAATAAACAAATACTTTTATTATTTTAATCTAATTTTTTGCTCATTTTAACATTCTTTTAAATTTCTGTCAAGATTATAATAGGTATTACTTGAAAATTTATAATAATTTCTGCTTTATTAAAATTCAGAAATGAATTCATGACATATCCTTATATGCTATTTATGCATCGAAACTATAATTAATTAAGTATTTTTTCATTTTTCATCAATAAGGCATTATTTTAACTTAATTAAATTAATCACATATTAATAATAGAACATTTTATTTTAATGGACGACATAAAATTTGATTTAAAATAACATAATTTGATTTAAAATTCTTCTGCAGTTTTAACACAAGTTGACTTTTAGACCATGCTATTATAGATGATTTTATTTTTGACAAATTTAATTACAAATTAAAAAAATAATGTAGTGAAAAAGAGAAATATATTTTTTGGATATCAAAAAATTCAGTAGAAAATTCAAGAGATCTACCATCAAGAATTTAGTAAATAGTAGCGCCATCTGTTGGTCTTTATTGAAACATGAAATGAACAGCTTTAAAATAATATGTCATGATGCGTATGATATTTTTTAGTTTCCTTTCGAATGCTTTTTCATTTCAGATAATAAAAAAAATAATGATATTTATAAATATTATAGAATGATACACTTTCAATATCTATCCATCAAAAGTTTATATTCTTCAAGAGCAGGAGTTACAAATTAATTATAAATGTATTATCAGAAAAAAAAAAAAAGTTCTGAACTCTTATTCTTAAATATTTAATAGCATCAAACTCCTCAACGGAAAGTCATTGCCATTAAATTTTTTTTATCAGGATTTTTTTTATAACATTCCCTATAATTTGCTTTTTTTTTGCTCTCAAATTGCTCATACTTCAAATGGAAAGATTTACAAGTTATTGATTAATTTGGAAAGATATATAAGTTTTATTTGGTTACAGGGGATGTAAACAATATTTTAGACATTAAGTATACTGTAAACAGGAATATTGACAATATTTATGCAGATGATAAAGACAGTATTTTAGAAATTAAATATTGTACAGGATATTAACATTTATGCATTGGGATATAAGACAATATTATTTTACTATCATGGTAGAAGTGTCTAATTCATTTAAATATCTTCTCTGAACCCCATAAACAATAACTTCATTAGTCATGGGTAAGTTCAACATGAGCTTTATATTGTTTTCCTACCACTTTTGCGCAATTAAAATTGAACAAAACTTTATTAAAATAAATTAATATATAAATAAATTAAATAATACTCATCTGAAAATAAGTAAGAGGAGAAGTGACTCATTCAATTAGACAGCATTTGCTATATCCATATCCAGTTATATACTGAATACTATATCTATATTCAGTTGCAGCATTTACAATAGTAAATCAATAATTTCATTGTAGGTTTGTTTACCAAGGTATGGTGGAGTGAAATTATTGAATCCTAAAATTAGTTCATTGATTTAGCAAATTAAATTATTTCACAATAAGATAATGTCTATTTAGCAATCTTAAATTCTATTTTTCTTATTATCCCAGATAATCTCTATTTCCACCCACACATTTTCAGTTATACAGTTTGATGTTGGAAGTTATTGAATTTCTCTGAGCTTTTTAATGTTGAGTAATTTTAAGGAATTATATATATTCCTATACGAACGTCAGAAATTCATATGTATACGAACGTAGGTATTTAACTTTTACGAACTT
Organism: Caerostris extrusa; assembly: GCA_021605095.1. NCBI lineage: Eukaryota > Metazoa > Arthropoda > Arachnida > Araneae > Araneidae > Caerostris > Caerostris extrusa. The sequence continues at coordinate 58,385 of BPLR01008328.1, read as the reverse complement.
ATTTATCTAAATTTTGTTGAATAAAACGCTCATTTTCATTTATATTAATCATAATTTTTGTAGCGTCACTATAATCTTTACTATTTACGTGAAATTTTATTTCTAATGAATAGAAAAAATTTATTTAAAGAGTTCTGAAATCTAAATATTGTTGAATCTTCCTAATCATTTTAACAGCTTACTTTTATGATTGACGAAAACACTTAGAAGAAATGAATTCGTCAACTTCCGGGTTCTTTTAGTTGTTCACAAATGTTTTTAAGTTGTTGGTGGTTCAAAATAAATCAGCTCTGTTGAATTCTTTGCTATTTTATTACACATACTAAGAATAATTAAAAACTTTGTACAATATTTACAAATTAATAGTAATGCCACACATTCTAATCTCTAATGCCATAAAACTTCATTTCTATCAATATACCTCTCACACTTCTAAGATTACCTCTCTCTCTCTTGCTTTCCAAGCACGCTCTCAAACTCGCACTTCTTTCGCCCAATTAACTTGGTGTCGCAGCACCCTCTAACGATCCTTCATTCCTCTTTTTTCCACAATGATATCCAAAAAATTTTCCATAAGTTCGATTAAGGTATCTCGAACATTTTTTAATATTATTTGTGTGGTACTTGTGTAGTTTAAATTAACTTAGTTAACATCTAGACTATTGTTAATAAAAACTTTCTTTACAAACAATTATTTATGCAGGATATGATCTATCTTAAAACATGAAATTTAAAGTCAAATTTATGGATAAAATGAATGGATATATTTGTTTTTCCAGAAACAGTTCTTTTATGTTTGGGCTTCCTGATCGCCAATACATTGCATTTATATTGACATTTTATAATTACTAAACTTTTTGTTAATTTTAAAGTATGTAATAAAAAATCTCCAATTCCAAAGCCGTATCTGATTTTAATCTATTTCTTCTTTTTCACTGGCGTAACAGCCCCATAAAGGGTCAATGCTGTCTACCTACAGGCAGATTTTGAGGTAGGAGATGTTTTCTTTTTACGGGCTAGAGTTGTCAATCCTGCGCTCTACAGTCCTACTAGACCGGGACCTACAGCTTAAAGTGGATTCCAAACCTCTACAGACATCTACGGCACCACTGGACTCGAAACCAAAACTTAGGGTATCGAGGGCCAGAATGCTAATCACTTAGCCATTGGGCCTTTTAATCTCTTTAATTATACGATTTTAATCGCATCGTAGCATTGTGAATCTTGAATCTTCCTCAGGAAAAATTGTTGTAAAATATAATTCATCTAAAACTTATAAGAGGAAATATATATTATTTACTAGCAATTAATGGTATGAATAGTATATATTTTGCAGGAAATTATTTAAAAATAGAAATTTATATCCATATATATATACACTCATGTCCCTAAATTAAGGATAATGAAGTTCAGGCAAAGAAAGAGACAGAAGCAAAACAAATTTCACTTATTTGTAAAGTCTATTTATTAAACAAAAGGTAAAGAGCAAAAAAAAGGATGCTATATGTTTGACATAATTAATAAAAATTGCGATTTTTACTCCCTGGAGCAAATTTCAAAAAAGAAATTATTTACAAAAAACAGTATAACATGGTTAGTATGATAGTTAATAAGGAGTATGTCTCCCGGACGATGCAATACAGGCCTTACAACGCCTAGGCATGCTGAGTATCAAATTATCAATCTGATCTTGGAGAATATTACACCACTCATCAAGCAATGCCTTCCGAAGTTCCGGTTGACAGGTGGGAGGGGGTTGACGGGCTGCAATTCGTCGGCCAAGCATATCCCACACATGCTCTATTGGATTCAAGTCCGGTGAGTATGCTGGCCAATCCATACGGGGATATCCTCCAATTGAAGGCATTCGTCTACAATGTTTGCACGGTGAGGACGGGCGTTGTCATCCACAAACAGAAATTCAGCACCCATGGCGCCCCGAAGCAAACGTACATGTTGTTCCAGAATGACATCCCGATAGATGTGGCCTGTCATCGTTACACTCTGAACATGCAGGTCAGTTCTGGAACCAAGAATAATTCCTCCCCAAACGAGCCATCCTGCACCACCGTAACGGTGTCGTTCAATGGCGTTCTCTTGGTGGTAACGGGTACCTGGCGCTCTCCATATGAAAGTCCGGCGAGAATCAGACTGCAAACTAAACCTGGACTCGTCGGAAAACATCACACAAGACCACTGTTGCGGTGTCCACAATGCATGCTCTCTACTCCAGGTTAATCGCAGACGACAGTGAGTTGCGATAAGTGGAACACATCTGACAGGCCTACGAGCATATAGACCAATGTGCCCTAAGCGTCTGTACACGGTATGCCTTGAAACTGTCGTACCGGTAGCTGAAGAGAGCTGACGAGACAAGTTTGATGCTGTGCTCCGTCTGTTTCTTTTGGCAGTAACTGCTAAATACCGGTCCTCATTCGACGTTGTAACTCGGGGCCGACCTGTGCTGTAACATCTACTCATATCACCATCATCTTGCCAAAGCCTGGAGATGACACTCTGGCGGATTCCAAGTTCCTCGGATACTTCCAGCTGGCTGCGTCCACATTCCAGTCGTCCGATAATTCTACCACGTAAAAAATCATCCAAATGCTTCCTTTGTGCCATAACTATGCGGTTATTGCACTGAAAGGCTTTTAAAACGCTTCTGAAAAATTTTACTTCTTTTGCCACCATTCCTTATATACCCCTCTCTTACACTCTCGTCATTGTGACGTACTATCCGCGCCATCTGGTGGTTTCCTGTAATTTGCATATTCTTCTTCAAGATGTGTGTGATAATTCTACAGGTGAAATTTTTATTTCAGAGTTCAATTTCTGTGTGATTCTGAATTATCCTTACTTTATGGACATGAGTGTATATAAGAGGGTGATTATAATTAAAGTCCCACTTTGAAAATGCTGTAAAAAAAGAAACACTCGTTATAATGAGTTCAAATTTGAACTGAAGATACTTGAAGAAGGGGGAAACGGTAAGGCATCAAAAAAAAAAAAAAAAAAATTCCAACGATTTTTCCCATCCAATTTGGTATGATCTTGCCGTGATGGATGGGCTTTCCACTAACAATGTTACAACTGTTGAATGAGTTGGAAGTCTTTCTTTCAGTCGAAAAACCGAAACGATTGAGCTCATTGAACGCTACAGTTGGTTTAATGTGCAATTCACGCCAAATACGTTGTAATTTCAATTTAAAATATCACTGGCAGCCAAAATTCACTTTCTTTGTGCCTCTTACAGCGCCATCTATTAATACGCTATGGAAGTTTTTTAATGCCGTATCTTTTCCCCCTTCTTCAAGTATCTTCTGTTCAAATTTGAACTCATTGGTTCTTTTTCTTACAGCATTTTAAAAGTGGGATTTTAATTATAATCATCCTGTATATATATATTCTGCAAATATAAAGCAGAAAATATATATATTCAGCAAATAATAGATATTATGTAAATAAGTAATAATTATTTACATAATATTTATTATTTTCTGAATATATTTTCTGTAATATATTTCTGTAATATATTTTCTGAATATATATAATTTCGTATTGCTATTATGTAATAATAGTAATACGAAACCCCAATAATAGTAGTACGAAAGCAAAGCAAATAGTAGTACACACCAAGTAAAATGTATTCTAGGTAGAGAACTCAAGAATATATCCAAACAGCAGAAGTAATTCATATATCACTTGAAACTCCTGGTTCAACAGAACGCGATACTAAGAGAACTTCATATTTCAGAAAGCAATCCCCATTTCATCAATTAAGGAAAAGTTTTCCCCGTTTTAACTCCATCCTCAGCACCAAAAGGGGAGGGGGAGGAAGAGAGTCTTACCGTTTTTGATGTCGTACCGTTTCCCCCTTCTTCAAGTATCTTCAGTCCAAATTTGAACTCTTTGTGTTTTTTTTTTTTTTTTTACAGCATTTTGAAATTTGGATTTTAGTTATAATCCCTCTGTATATATATGTGTAAATTCAGCAAATATATAGCAGAATATATATATCTTCAGCAAATAATAAATATAATGTAAATAGTAATACAAACCCCCAATAATAGTAGTACGAAAGCAATGCAAATAGTAGTACACACCAAGTAAAATGCATTCTAGGTAGAGAACTCAAGAATATATCCAAACAGCAGTAGTAATTCATATATCACTTGAAACTCCTGGTTCAACAGAACGCGATACTAAGAGAACTTCATATTTCAGAAAGCAATCCCCATTTCATCAATTAAGGAAAAGTTTTCCCCGTTTTAACTCCATCCTCAGCACCAAAAGGGGAGGGGGAGGAAGAGAGTCTTACCGTTTTTGATGTCGTACCGTTTCCCCCTTCTTCAAGTATCTTCAGTCCAAATTTGAACTCTTTGTGTTTTTTTTTTTTTTTTACAGCATTTTGAAATTTGGATTTTAGTTATAATCCCTCTGTATATATATGTGTAAATTCAGCAAATATATAGCAGAATATATATATCTTCAGCAAATAATAAATATAATGTAAATAGTAATACAAACCCCCAATAATAGTAGTACGAAAGCAATGCAAATAGTAGTACACACCAAGTAAAATGCATTCTAGGTAGAGAACTCAAGAATATATCCAAACAGCAGAAGTAATTCATATATCACTTGAAACTCCTGGTTCAACAGAACGCGATACTAAGAGAACTTCATATTTCAGAAAGCAATCCCCATTTCATCAATTAAGGAAAAGTTTTGCCCGTTTTAACTCCATCTTCAGCACCAGAAAGAGGGGAAAAGGGAAGAGAGAGCCTTCCTCGACCGAACAGTTCGTGAAATTCCGCTGCAGAAGAAGAAGACTCGGATTTCGATTCCAAACCAGAATAGCCAGAAATGCGATCTCTTTTGCAATTACTTCTCTCGCTTCGATCTTTCTTCTCTCGTTGCTCTCGACTTTATCACCCCTTTTTGATGTCTAAAAGTAAGGGGGAAAAAATACAAATAAGAAGGGGAAAAAAAAGGAATGATGACGGAGGATTTGGATAGGGCCAAGGGGTAGGTTGCAACAAAAAAAAAAAAGGAGGGAATGAATAGAATACTGCAGGGAGTAAAAGATATCTTTTGTGTGCAATGTGATGGGGATGATTTTGATCCTGAAATCATTCTGGTTTGACTTTATTTTATTTTTATTTTTTTATCTCCCTTCTTCTTCTACATTCCCGGGCGAATTCGAATCCTAAAAGGTTCAAGTTTTGATTGAGGAAAGGGAAGATTTTTGATTCACAGGGATTTTTTTTTTTTTTTTTTTTTTTCGTTGGAAATGATTCGTTTCTCCTGGACTCTGAGAAAGGAATATCCTATGAGATAAAAATCGATTTTAATTTTAAGTTAGGAAATTAAAACGGCTGTTCACTTCTCTGAAAGTTGGTATGGTTTGTTTTAGAAACTTTTAAGTTGATTTTAAATGTAAATTATTGCTCCAAAGCAGATGTGCAGATGAAAATTCTTTTATTGAAAAGGAATTTCTCAACTCTTTTCGTCAATTTCAATTTTAAAAGCCCTTAAAAACATTATAGCATCTTCTGAATACCATCTTAAAATAAATTAACAAGCTGTTTTATTTTGAAAATGAATACGCAATATGATAATTCTACAAAAATTTCATAAGATTAAACAAAATGGAAAATAAATTTATCTCTTTTTATAGATATATTTTTCCAAAATCGTTATAAAAATGTATGACCACCCTATTGCCGATCCTTTTTGTTTATAGATATTCCCACATAAATTTCATTAGCATGCATTATTATTACGATAAGAAAATCTTTCAGTTTAAGCATTTACTGCGTTAAATATCGTGAATAATAGGATTCTCCTATGCTGTTTTCTGCTTAACTTTTACATTAATCAGTTTAAATTTTCCTATTTAATAACTTAACTGCTGTAAACGGATTTTAACATCTTAAATTTAGCGATCTGTCAGAAATTAATAATTCTCCCTTGATTTTCTTTTGTCTCACTTATGCTTAAGCATCATAAAACCTCTGAAATTTTTAAAAACGCACGCGTACCTGTCCACACAAGCGCAAAAATTCCTTTAAACGGTGTCAAAACTCTAAAGGAGCGTATAAACCTAATGAGTCTTCCTATTAAAACGCGTCAAATTAAAACTTTTATAAACTTAGACAGCTTAAGGATTAATAGCTTTTTGAAATCCGCTATAGTCCGTAGCTTAAAATATCGTCTTTCTCTTTCAAAGACAACCGAGGGCTTGGCTTCCCCAAAACGGGGTTTTCCAAAAATAAACCCCTCCACACCTCAACACAACAAAGGGAAAAGTTAAGCCCTGAGAGTACTTGTAGCTGAAATTATAGCTGGAGTTCCGGACAGAAAATTTTCCCTTTTCCCAAAAAGCAAGCAGAAATGCTTACTGTCAGGCCAGTAATTAAATTTAATTAATCGCTGCCCCGCAGAACTTGCGAAAGGGGGTAGGGGGTGAGGAAGGGGTGCGTGCGGAATCAAAGTTAACGAACAATGTGCAGATTTTAATTCCTTTTTGCGTTAATTAAGTCTAAGTCCTGATTAAATTCGCTTGAAAAATGCGTTACCGTGTTGCAGAGCTTGGATTATCTTTTGTCGCGAAAGCGGATATGTATATAGTAGTTTCCACGCGCAAAGCTCTTCGTTGAAGTTTAGTAATGCGAGATGTGTTTAAGTGTGTTTGCACCCCCAAAAGAGCTGGGAAGTGTATTTATTCTCTGGAGAGTGAAAAAGGCAGCGGTTTTGAGAAGGAATTCCATAATAATATGTTAAGAAGATCACTTGTCTTGAACTTTAATGGTGTTGGATGGAGTAAATGATGTGTTGTTTTAGTAAACGCTCTTGTACTGCTTAATCTTAGATTAAAAATTTCTCCGTTATGAAATATGGTTGTGTTTTAATTTCTTCATGTGAAAATAGGGATCGTAGCTCTAAATATTAATACAGATATATAATGGTGAAATTATGTCTTAAGTCCTGATTAAATCCGCCTTGAAAAATGAGCTACATGTGTCGCAAATGTTGGATTATCTGTTGTCGTGAAAGCGGATATGTACTAGCGAAAACGTTTTGAAGAAGTTGAGCCATGCGAGATGATTTTTTTTTTTATTTTGATGATTCGTAAGAAGATTTAAAATGTTTTGTACATTTATATGCGTTTGATCAATTAATCTAGCTGTTGAATTGCAGTGAATTTATTATAAGGGCTTCACCACCATACTCAACTACTGATCTTACATAGGTCTTATAGGTGGTACAAAGGACATCTTGTATAGAACACCAGGTGGTGACGGCCAAATGTTTTAGAAGTTTTGCCATACTTTCCCTACGGTCAACAGTTCTTTTAATTTCCCAGGTCCAGTTTAGTTTTTGTATCAAATAGGTTGAACTAAAAAGGCCCCAATAGATTAACTTTCAGTTCTTTTTAATAATTGGTCTCTTGAATCTCAGGTTTGCTTCATGATGTTTAGTGTTAAACGAGAAGGATTGAATGGTGGTTTTATCTGAATTTACTGTCATCTCATTTTTGACTGACCCCATATTAAACATCATCAAAAATATTAAAACTGATTGGAGTGTTTATAGTGTTGATTGGAGTGTATAGAAATATTAAAACCATACTTTTCACTTCTTTTTTTTACTAACCGAATAAGAGTATTTCTCTTAGTAAAACGCGAAAATATAGCCTCCGACTCATTTATTTTCCAGCTACATTTTAAAGCATAATATTTTAATAATAGAGAGTTTTTGCATACCGTATTTTTATCGTCCGATATCTTTTTCTCCCTAGCGCGCATGCTCATAGGAAATTGCGCATGCATATCTGTAACAATGTTTCCTATGAGCATGCGCGCTATGGAGAAAAAAATATCGGACGTTAAAAATACGGTATACAAAAAAACTCTAATGTTAATGGTGTAGAATATAATTGGACAACCCTATTCTGAATGGATATCATTCAGATTTTTTACATTCAAATTTAATTGTTGGAGAATGTCAAAATCGTTAAGAAAATGTCCAAACACCCTCTGTACTCTCAATTTCTGTAAAAAAGTCAGGATACAGAGAAAGAAATTTTTCAAATGAAAGTAATTTCTAAATTAAACAGCATATTTATTAATATTATTATCCCTGTTTATAATAATTGAGCTAAAATTGGTTTCTTTTTATACATCTAATGAATATTCTTTTTAAAAAAAAACCAAAGAACATAGATTTTAAAATTTTCAAGAATATTAAATTAAAATAAGAAAAGTTACGCTGTCATGAATCATTTTTAATTTTAACTTTATATTTTACTTTTAAGGAATTTTTTTTTAATTCACTTATATAATTGTTTATTTTATTTTACTTTAAATTCTTTATTTTATTTTTTTTTTTTTTCGGCCTTACAATTCAAAAAATGAACATCCATTAAAAATAATTTTTCAATTAAAAGGCATATCTGTTTTTTATTAATATTGTTATTAACACTTTACAATTGTATAATAAAGCCAAAATTGTTTTTTATATACATCTATTGAATACTCTTTAAAGAAACAAAGAACTAAGATGTTATATTTTTTAAAATAATTAATTAAAATAAGAAAAGTTATTCTGTCCCAAAACAATCATTTTTAATTTTAACTTAATATTTTACTTTTTAAAGAAACATGGATTTTTGTTAATTCACTTACATAATTGTTCCTTTCACTTTATTTTAAATTCTTTTTCATTATTTTTTCGGTTTTACAATTCAAAAAGGAACATCCAATAAAAACAATTTTCCATTTAAAAGGCATATCTGCTATTATTATTATTATTATTATTATCACTACGTTAAAATTGTATAAAAAGCCAAAATTGGTTGGGTTTTTTTGTACATCTAATGAATATTCTTTAAAAAAAAAAAAAAAAAGAGCATAGATTTAAGAATTTTTAAGAATATTAAATAAAAATAAGAAAAGTTAAGCTGTCATGAATCATTTTTAATTTTAACTTTATATTTTACTTTAAAGAAACTTGTTGTTGTTTTTTTTTTTTAATTCACTTACATAATTGTTCCTTTTACTTTATTTTAAATTCTTTTTCTTTTTTTTTCGGTTTTATAATTCAAAAAAAAGCTTAACATTCAACGAAAAAGTTGCCTCTATAACCGAATAATTTGATTATTTGATTTAAAGATATGGCCGTGCGATAAAGAACGGTTTACTTATTCTCGAAATGAAGCCATTCAACTATTTTTCTGATACAAATGATGTTGCCAACGCGCGGAAATGGAAAGCAGGTGGAAAAATTAATGGTTATTACTCAGAATGGCAGGATTTTGTTTATTCTTTTTTAAGCAGTTTGAGAATCAATATTTCTTTCCAACGATTTTCATTGCAGTTGGAGGTTTTTTTTTTATTATATTATTATTCCTATTTTGTTTTCCTTTTCTTTTTTTTTTTTTTTTTTCTTTTATAAGTAGAATGAATTTATCGAATCAACAAAAAAGAAAGGTGAATTTATTTTTGTTTGGAACAATTTCAATATTAAAAAAGAACAATTGGTTTTTCAAGGTGCATTTAGAAATGAATTGTTGGAATAATGAAATTTTTTGGACTGCATATTTATAACAATAAAGCTTCTGGCAAAAAATAGAAAAAAATATATATATTCACTTTTAAATTGCAAATTTTAAATTATTATTGTAATTTTTTTTTTTTTTTTAATGTCTAAAATGAATGCATATTTTTATTTTTAGGTGTTAATTATTCTGTGCATAAAATTTTCAACGGAAATTTCTCTAAATTAAAATATCTATAGTTTTTTTTTTTTCTGAAAGATTAAAAAAAAATTTTTTTTTTTTTAGTTGTCAGTTGTCACTTTCAATAAAAATTAAATTTCATTCAATCTTATTATTACTATTTCTTTAAACAACCAAAAGCAGCATGACAGCGCATAACTACAAATTGAGCCAAAAAAACTTTTTTTTTTACAACTATTTCTTAAATGACTACGAAAGTTTCTTTCTTGAGTTCCAATAGCTTTGTCATGACATGTTTGTACAAAACTGTATTTATTAAATTGAATGATTTATTGGTTTTAAATCCTGGCAATTATACCTGAGAACATTTGTAACTAAACCTACAGATATTAGCAGATTCAACGTTACACAGATATGCACCACAATGGATCTACTGCACTTCACGCCTGTTTTGACCTCAGTTTTGAATGCATAAGGTTTGGTTTGTCAATTTGCTACGGTCATTTTGGACTAATTAGGCCGGGACCTACAGTTTAACGTGGATTCCGAACCCCTCACAAACATCCTTGCCAGCTCGAGGATTCGAACCTGAAGCCCGTGGTACCAAAGATCAGAAAAGCTAGACATTGATCATCAAGCCGCAAATGCATAAGGAGAGCAGTATCTGGAGATTTACATCCCATCTCTTCGAGTTCAACCGAGGTATTTTCCGGCCTATGAGTTTATCTTCATATCCACAAAACACAACATTATGTACCAGACCCCTCCATATTAATTGAATGGTATTGAAGATTACAACAGTAATTAGCACTTCTATATATGAACTGTCTTCTTTGAAAGTGGTGTAAGTCCATAGTATACATAAATATACTATGCAATACATACTTTCACAGTATACATAAGTATACTATGAAATACATACTTTTACAGTACGCCTAAGTATACTATGAAATACATACTATCACAGTATACATGTGAAATACATACTTTCACAGTATACATAAGTATACTATGAAATGCATACTTTTACAGTACGCCTAAGTATACTATGAAATACATACTATCACAGTATACATATGAAATACATACTTTCACAGTATACATAAATATACTATGAATGCCCACTGACAAGCTGTATAGGGAATATAGTATAATGCCTTCAAAGGGAAGAGGATTTTTACGATATGCAAAAAGACCGTCCGAATCAGTTCACCTATAGTTAGATGAGTTTCAAAAGTTTCAGCGGAAATTTATTTTTAAAAATGTTATGATAATTCCACTCAAGTTCAAATACATTTTTTGAACTTGTAGTGGATGACACTGGGCGTTAATACAGTTTGTTCAAATATTAATTCAGTAATTAAATTTAATTCATTCATTTTAGTTTTTTTAGATTTAAGTTGCATGCATCTAATAATAGATGGCGCCAGATGTAAGAGGAAATTGTCAACTTTATTTGTAAAGTACTTTTTTGACTTTTTTAAGGATCTATTCTTATGTCATATCCTATAATTTCCTGTCTATAGTTTACGAATGATAGATTAAAAATATTAACATTTTACGATGTGGTTTATAGACCATTATATAAAATCTGTAACTTTTATTTTTGAAGTATCATGTAAATTTATTCAAAATGTTTTCTTCGAAAGACAACTGATAAAGCTTTTGAGATAAAGCTTTTTGGATTGATTATTTAACTGTGCGATATCTATTCGAGAATTTCGTCATTATAATACATATTCTAGTGTGCAGATTAGGTAACCAGATTGTAACTGGATGTGGTTGGGTTGAGATACTTGAGGCACAGGTTGGAGAACTCACAGCTTTATTTATCCACGCACAAACACCACACACGTACAATTAGAGACATACACTATTTAACACATTTAAAGGCAGATAATGGTAGATTCGTGGAAGGACTCCATTTCTAAGCCGAAAACCCGAAACTCAGCTACACGCAGAATGCACGAAATATACTTCCTCTCGGGTGAGTGTCTATAGGCCAACTAACCATTTCTCCTGAAAGCCACAGGGGACGCTCTTGAAAGTGGGTAGGAAGCAGCAAAGTTACAATATAACTATTACAAGTTGTCGGCATTTTTCCTTTTAAATTCATTCATTTAGAATTTGATAATTCCATGTTTGAATTCTTCCAGCAGTGGTTGCTTTTTATTTATTTTTATTTATTTTTAGTTATTTATTTGTTTTTTCAAAAAAATAATTACTGCTTTTTTCAAATGGAGCCTTTTGGGAATTTTACCTTTGCATGATTGTATTTCTATAAAAGCATTTCATGAATATATTTCTTTTTTTTTTTTTTTTATCGTAGTGTCCATTGTGCTATAGATATGTAATTTGTATACAATTCTCACCGTATTTAATGAATAACATATTTTTTAATATCATTTTGATATCCTTAACGATTTTAATATTTGAAACTTTTTATGCTATATTTTTAATTTCTATATTTTGGTTACAAAAAATGAAACTTTATAGACACACAAAAATGACAGAGAAACAATTGTGCGTATGCAAATGACTCACGGATTATGCAAGATCATTTTATGTTTACCGCTGAAAATTGCTGCAGCACCGATGAGAAATTGCGACTAATTAAGAGAAAGAAACAAGCTCAATTTCCATTTTCTCTTGAAATTTAGAAACAAAAGAAAGTTTTCTAAGAAAAATTTTACCACCTTTAATTACCTTAAGTTATTTGTATTATCATAATGACTTCATGCATTATTTCCTGTTTCTTCCTCATATATAATAAAATATTCCGCCTTTGAATCCTAAAAGGGGCATGACCATCTTTACCAAGGTCTTCAACGAAAGAAGAATTAAGTCAACGCTCGAAAAACATTTTTAAATCAAACTAATTTCATTTTATTTCTTTTGGAGATTATTTGCAAGTGTTTGTTCATTTTTTGAGTGTATTATAAATAATACCGTATTCAAGTACCATAATTTCTCTGTCTAAAGTCTGAGAATTTTAGGTTTAATAACCTAAGGATATCAAGGTGCATCATCTCATCCATTCATTCTCTTAATTAAGAAAACTAGTGTTATTATTGTCCTGACTAACACTCAGTGTCTTGCAGTGCTGGACGGACACCCCATGAGTAGTCTACTCATGGATTGAAGGAATGGGGACAGATTCTGGTGTGATGAAGCACTCGTAGGTAGAATTCTGACTTGGCTCCGTGACACGAAGGAGGGCAGTGCCCTCCAGGAGAACTTTTAGGGCACCCCTCATTTGAGTATCGTATGGGAGAAAACTCAGAAAAACTCCCAACAAGTAGTAGTCCGACTCACGAGTCAAGATGCTGAACATCACAAACTCCATCCAGTCTCTTCCCGCATGGGGATTGAACCTCAGCCTAAATGCTCATGTTACCACTAAGCACAGAATCGGGCAAAAAAAAAAAACTTGTACTTTTAGCAATATGCCTGTGTATTGCCACAATAATTGCAATAGATTATTTTTCTAGTTTTCCTCAAACATAACAAAATATTCCAGCTTTTAATCTTAAAATGTGATGGCCATCTTTATCAAGGCCATCTTCAGTGAGTGAAGAATTTAAACATCTTTAATCAAGCGTGTTATTGTTGTTTCCAATCCTTAGTATCCTGCAGAGCGGGAGGGACTCTCCATGTGCTTTCTACTCATGGAAGGAGGGAAAGGAGTGGCAGCATCTATTGTGATGGAGTAACCGTAGGCAGAAATCTGACTTGGCTGAAGAAGGTTAGTGACTTCCGGAAGGGTTTTATAGAGGAAACTACCCTGCGTTTGCGTATCGTATGGAAGAAAACCCGAAATATTCCCACTAAGTAGTCCAACTAACGAGGAAAGATGATTAACAGCACAAACGCCATCATGTTTCCTCGTTTTGAAACAGTGTCTACAACAATGCCGCCAACGGATGGAACCTCAGCCATCATGGAACCTCAACCTCAGTGAACCACGTTACCACTGAGCCCCGAGTCGGGCAAAAAATTTTTGTAATTTTAGCAACATGTCTGACTATTACTACAATAGTTGCAATAGATTATTTTCGTAGTTTTCCTCAAACATAGCAAAATATTCCACCTTTTAATCTTAAAAACGTGATGGCCATCTTTATCAAGGCCATCTTCAGCGAGTGATGAATTTAAGCATCTTTTAATGAGGCGTAAAAACGTAAATATGAATCAGTTTCTTTAAGACGATCAAACAGTTATAATCCAAGAGGAAGAAATATTGGTAGAGTGTAACGATGCATCTTGGGAAGTTGACATTAAATTCATGCATTTCACAATTTGAATGCCTTAGCATTAAAAAAGAAATAACGAGAAAAAAAAATAATTGAGACATATAGTGTAGCATTTAATAATAAAATAAATAAGACTGTATTGTCCGATATAACAAAAACTTCCTTTTCAGTTTTTGATGCTAATTTTCGCAGTTATATTAAATTTTTGTAGTAGCAATAGGTCGGTCCAAACTATAGATATAGATATATATATAGATATACCTATAGATATAAACTATAGATACTAACTATGGGAAGAACTTAACTTAATCTATCTTTTAGCTGACAATCCGCTAATGTTGAAACCATTAATTCACACCTGCTAAAAGGTGCTCGATGTTTAAGAAACTTTAAAGTAACTTTATCAAAAACTCAAAAACTATACATTACAAAAATGAGCAATAATTCTGGCAAAAAAACTCTCTTAAATATCTAGAAAGTAGAGATGCAACACAAATCACAATAATAACTGTAATTAACCACTAAAAACACAGAAACAAAATCAATTTTGTCTATCATTCATTAAAAAGTTCGAAGTATTCATACTTTAAAACGATCTATTCTTAGAACGATGGATCAGTATGCCGAATATCATTGTTATTTTATCCTGCCAAATATCATTGCTTTTTGTGGCAATGTTAACTTCGATTTATAAAAAATATTTATTACTATTTGTATGTAAGAAGCTATACGTTTTGCAAAAGTTACTTAATAAAAATAAATAGTTGCTTTTCTTTTACTTTTACTTTTTTTTATTATTCTAGATCAGGGGTCTCCAACCTTTTTCGGTCGCGGGCCAAAAATTGAAAAAAAAAAAAGTTTGGCGGGCCAAGAAAAAATGTTGCAATTTAAATATGTTAATGAGCAGAATGAAATCGAGATTTCATTTTTAAAAGTTCATTATAGTGAGGTTCTCACTTCGAACCTCACTATAAGGAATCACAAATGTTTATCTGTCAGTCTACTTCTGAAATAATTCTTTCCAAGATTCATAGTTGAAAACACTTGTTCACATATATCAGATGAAGCAAACACAGCACTGATTTTCTGGGCGTGAGATATTGAATTTGGGAAACCTACTTTCGATATTGATTTGTAAAACTCTAACTTTGGCATATTTAGAAACAACTGCTTGAGATGATTGTTAGAATGTAACTCAATAAATTCAACTTGCAAATCCTTTCCGATTGAAAGCTGTCTGTGCTTGCTATTTCCGTCGATTTAGGTTTTGTAGAACAAAAATAGAAAAGTAAAAAGATCATCAGTCCTTTTGAAAAAAAAGGAAGAAAAAAAAAAAAATAATTTTAATCAAAGTAGAAAAGGAGATGGATATATAATGTATAAATCTATATTTCTTTTAATTTGCTTCGGAGTGGAAAATTAAAAAATTATATCCGCGGGCCGGATTTGGCCCGCGGGCCGTAGTTTGAACCCCTGTTCTAGATTATTCGTCTGTGCATAAAAATTAACAATGGTTTCTGTCTGAATAACAACTTTTTGAGTTATCCCTACTTTAAAGGGTTCGGAAAATGTACGGCAGTGCATAATATTTTTGAAAATTTTGATTACCTTCGATCAATCTGGATATAAAATATGATAATCTTTTTTCGAATTATAATATTATTTTAACTATAAATCTTAGCATCAGCAATCATACATTCCGGTTTATTGTTAATACAGATAATTTCAACAGAACAATGCAGGAATTCGAATGGTGTAATACACTCCTGTCCATAAATTAGGGATAATGAAGTTCACAGAAGCAAAACAAATTTGACTTATTTGTGAAAGTCTATTTATTAAACAAAAGGTAAAGAGCAAAAAA
This sequence comes from Caerostris extrusa, assembly GCA_021605095.1. Classification (NCBI taxonomy): domain Eukaryota; kingdom Metazoa; phylum Arthropoda; class Arachnida; order Araneae; family Araneidae; genus Caerostris; species Caerostris extrusa. Next base: position 42,523 of record BPLR01008328.1, on the reverse strand, counting down.
AAAGATGCTATATGTTTGACATAATTAATAAATATATTGATTTTTACTCCCTGGAGCAAATTTCAAAAAGAACCTATTTACAAAAAAAAGTATAACAAGGTTAGTAATGATAGTTAATATGGAGTATGTCTTCCGGACTATGCAATACAGGCCTTACAACGCCTAGGCATGCTGAGTATCAAATTATCAATCTGATCTTGGGGAATATTACACCACTCATCAAGCAATGACCTCCGAAGTTCCGGTTGACCGGTGGGAGGGGTTGACGGGCTGCAAATTCGTCGGCCAAGCATATCCCACACATGCTCTATTGGATTCAAGTCCGGTGAGTATGCTGGCCAATCCATACGGGGATATCCTCCAATTGAAGGCATTCGTCTACAATGTTTGCACGGTGAGGACGGGCGTTGTCATTCATAAACAGAAATTCAGCACCCAGGGTGCCCCGAAACAAACGTACATGTTGTTCCAGAATGACATCCCGATAGATGTGGCCTGTCATCGTTACACTCTGAACATGCAGGTCAGTTCTGGAACCAAGAATACTTCCTCCCCAAACGAGCCATCCTGCACCACCGTAACGGTGTCGTTCAATGGTGTTCTCTTGGTGGTAACGGGTACCCGGCGCTCTCCGTATGAAAGTCCGGCGAGAATCAGACTGCAAACAAAACCTGGACTCATCGGAAAACATCACACCAGACCACTGTTGCGGTGTCCACAATGCATGCTCTCTACTCCAGGTTAATCGCAGGCGACAGTGAGTTGCGGTAAGTGGAACACATCTGACAGGCCTACGAGCATATAGACCAATGTGCCCAAGCGTCTGTACACGGTCTGCCTTGAAGCTGTCGTACCGGTAGCTGAAGAGAGCTGACGAGACAGGTCTGATGCTGTGCTCCGTCTGTTTCTTTTGGCAGTAACTGCTAAATACCGGTCCTCATTCGGCGTTGTAACTCTTTGGCGACCTGTTCTGTAATATCTACTCACATTACCATCATCTTGGAATCGTTGCCAAAGCCTGAGACGACACTCTGGGCGATTCCAAGTTCCTCGGATACTTCCAGCTGGGTACGTCTACATTCCAGTCGTCCGATAATTCTACCACGTAAAAAATCATCCAAATGCTTCCTTTGTGCCATAACTATGCGGTTATTGCACTGACAGGCTTTTAAAGCGCTTCTGAACAATTTTACTTCTTTGCCACCATTCCTTATATACCCCTCTCTTACACTCTCGTCATTGTGACGTACTATCCGCGCCATCTGGTGGTTTCCTGTAATTTGCATATTCTTCTTCAAGATTTGTGTGATAGTTCTATAGGTGAAATTTTTATTTTAGAGTTCAATTTCTGTGTGATTCTGAATTATCCTTAATTTATGGACATGAGTGTAATTCAAGACTATCGTTACTTAATCACTACAGCATTTTTTTAATAGAATCTGTTTTTCCTCCTTTTTTTTAATTTTAATTATTTTAATTGGCATAAGTGCATTGTGTCCGGAAGGGATTACTTTGAAGGAGATGAAATAAATTTGGAAGGATAAATAAAGAGTTTTTGAAAAAAAAATTGGTCTTACTTTTTGGGCACAGTAGTACATGGATTCTAAATTTAACATAAGTACTTCATTAAATTAAATTATTGCGTTATCAATAAATTAATCTAAAATTTTCATTATTTATGTTTTTAAATAATAATTAAATGCATAGGATAAATTAATTACATGCAGAAAATTTAATTAATTCAGATTAAATTCAGAAAATTTTGGAAAAAAAAAAACATTACATTTAACATAAGTACTTTACTAAATTAAGTTTTTGCTTTATCAATAAATTAATCTAAAATGTTCTTTATTTATATTTTTAACTGAGAATTAAATGTATGCTGTAATAATAATTCAGAAAATTAAAAGAAAAACATAGCATTAACATAACTAATCTCAACTTTAAAAATCAATTACATTTATTTAAAAAGTAAACTTATTCTCATATAAATAGCAATATTCGAACAACAAATGTTACACCATTACTATAATCACATGCTTACATATTGCAAATATATTCCCAACAAAAAAATTCCAAAGCTACTTTTTCATTTAATTAAACAATTTCCTTAAAAAAGGAATAAAAATTTACATTAAATAAATTTTACAAAAATTAATTAATAAAATTTTACATTAAATAAATATCATCCTATTTCTTAAATAATCATAAATAATAATCGTTCTATTTCTTAATCATAATTTTCTAAACTTAATTAAAATATTGTTATTTTCATTCATTATATAATTTTAAAATTTTGTTCTCAAATAGATTTATAATGAAAATTTAAAATTAAAAAAAGATAAAAAAATTAATTAAAATATAAATAAAATATGATAACCATTTTCTTTTTGTAATACTTTTTTATATTTATGCATAAAATACAAAAAAATTTTAGATGCATTATTAGTAATTTAATGTAAAAAAAATTTCTCAGTCATTTAATCATTTTCTTAAACATCATTATAATCATAATTATTATCATCAAATAAATCATCATATTCTTAATCTTCATCGGAACTCTAATTATGAAATAAATCATCATGTATCTTAATCATGATTTTCCAAAATTAATTAAAATATTATTATTTTCATTCATTTTTATAATAAAAACTAATTTTAAAATTTTGTCTGAAATAGATTTATAAAAAAAATTTAGAATTAAAGAAAAAAGATTAAAAATTATTTAAAATATAAAATATGATTACCTTTTTTCTTTTTTGTATTGCCGTTTCGGATTTATACATAAAAAACAAAAATTTTAGATGCATCATTAGTAATTTATTGTAAAAATAATTTCTCAATCTTCAAATTAAGTGAAAATAACAATCGCTTTGTCATTTTCTTAAAATTCATTATAATCATAATTATCATCAAATAAATCATTATATTCTTAACCTTCATCAGAGCTCTAATTATCAAATAAATCAACCTGTTTCTTAATCATAATTTTCTTAATTTATTTTGATTCATTTTTATAATAAGAGCGAATTTTTAAAATTTTTGTTCTCAAATAGATTTATAACTATTAAGAATTAAAAAAAACAGAAAAAATTAATTAAAATATGAAATATGATTACTATTTTCTTTTTTGTATTATCATTTTAGAATTATGCTTAAAATACAAAAATTTTAGATACATTAATGGTAATTTACTGTAAAAAAATTTTCAATCATCAGATTAAATGAAAATAACAATCATTTAATCATTTTCTTAAACTTCGTTATAATCACAATTATCATCAAAAAAATCATCTTCCTATTTCTTAATCATAATTTTCTTAAATTAATTAAAATAATATTATTTTCATTCATTTTTACAATAAGAGCTAATTTTAAAATTTTTGTTCTCAAAAAAAATTTATGATTATTAAGAATAAAAAAACAGAAAAAAAATTAATTCAAATATGAAATGTGATTACTATTTTCTTTTTTTGTATTACCATATTAGAATTATGCTTAAAATACAAACATTTTAGATACATTATTGGTAATATACTGCAAAAAAAAAAATTCTCAATCATCAGATTAAATGAAAATAACAATCATTTAATCCTTTTCCTAAATTTCATTATAATCATAATTATCATCAAAAATCATCTTCATATTTCTTAATCATAATTTTCTAAAATTAATTAAAATATTATTATTCTCATTCATTTTTATAATAAGAGCTAATTTAAAAATTTTTGTTCTCAAATAGATTTAGGATTATTAAGAATAAAAAAACAGAAAAAATTAATTCTAATAAGAAATATGATTACTATTTTCTTTTTGTATTACCATTTAAAATTTAAGTTTAAAATATGAAATTTTAGATGAATTATAAAAAGGCTGTTTATAGAAATACTAAGAAAATTTTTTAAATAAATCATAACTTATTCATTTTCACTAACTCTTGTTCTATCAGAATCTTTAACGATATGTACCTTTTAAAGTTTCAGTTCTAGTTTATTAATACTCAACCTTTTTGTTCTAAAATCATGCTATTCGTTCTTTTTTAATCAAAGTAGAACTTAACAGAAAGAAATCAACATCAATAAAAATAGATTTGCAAAGAAGAATTCGTGTTCTATTTGTTTTAATGACATTTAAATTGTTCCATTTCTTTTTTCCAAAACATCTTCCCATTTTCCAATTTCAACATATTGATTTTATAATTAACTCAGCATTCGTGAACTTCCAAGTAAATTGCTGAAATCTGTTTGAATGCAAACATATTTTCCAATATATTTATACCAAACTTTCTCTTTAGCTTAATCAGTTCTTTTTAAACAATTTTAGGTAGTAATTTTTCAGTCCTTTAACGTTGATGTAATTTATCAAATGATATTTAGGTAATGTATAAGGTATAATATAAAATATAATAGGGATTTATTTATTAAATTATTATTTGTAATGGGATTATATAATTTAATTAATAAATCATAGCAGTATTTTGCATTTAAAAATACGACCTCTATTAGACCTATAATTGCTTCAAGAAGAGGGCCATTTTCAGGTTCATGAGAACACTTTAATATTTATTTACAAGCACTACGTATATATACAAATAATACAAATAGTACAAAGATAGAAAAAAATTTTAATAAAATTTGATCACTAGTGCACGATTAAATCACAAGTGCAGTTCACTCTAAGGTCGGAGATATTTCAGGATTCTCAGGATTCAGGGGACTACTTCGAATTTAATTACCTGATCTGCAGCAGACCTTAATTATCACACGGTATGGTAAACGAAATCACAGGGTTTCCCTTTTTAAAAACAGGCGGAAACTCCGGCCTATTCAGTCACTTCAGAGAAAAAGAAACTACACTTCTGGTTGACTCGTCGCAGAATACTCTCTTCCCCAAAAACTTCCTTTTAAGGCAATCCATTAAGAGAGGAGTGAGCTTTCCTCACTTCAGTAGACATTTCTCAGCTCATAGTCTATCACCAATCACGATGGAACAACTCATGGTATAGTTCATATTCAATCTGTAGTTGTTTCGAACTGTGAGGGTCGCTCAGACATTCACTAATTTTATGAGTCTCATTATACGTGATACCAAATATTTGCTAACAGATTTGAGTGACATGTTGTTCTCATTAGTACAAAACACTAATTGCATGTAATATAACTACCCACAATACTGCTTATCTGCTGTAAAATTTGTGTAATGGTTCGTAGAGTATACTTGTTGTACTTGTCAAATAACATACATTCCTCTCATGGAAATGAAATGCCAAAACTTTTCTCTTGGGAAAAATGCTGTAACGACCTTGTACTGTAATTCAACATCGCCTTTTAAAACTATATTATATTTTATGTATGTATTCCTTGAAGCTAAATAGGAAAAAAATATAATACAGTTTTAAAAAAGCGATGTTATAATATAATACCAGGTCTTATTTTTAAACGTAAAATATTGTTATGATTTATTAATAATTTAATTATTTTTGTAATGTTCTATTAAAAGTATAAAAAGTTTCTGTATGTATGTGATAAAAGTATAAAAATATCTGCATATGTATTTTTTTTTTTTTTCTAATATTGTTGGAAAAAATACATCTAGTTTTAAAAAGTGATACTAAATTATAATGTGAAATCGTATATTTTAAATATAAATAATGAAGAATGAATTTTGATTTTCAATGTTTCGAATTTATTGAAAATTCTAGGCATAAATAAATAATGAAATATTCCAAATTCTACAAGTAAAGTTAACATATTCAATGCCTTAAAGAATATATCAAAGTTTGAAAATTCTAGGCATAAAAAGAATGAAATATTCCAAATTCTACAAGAAACACTATGACATTCAATACCCAAAAGAATATATCAAAGTTTGAAAATTTGAGGCATAAATAAAGAATGAAGCATTCCAAATATAATTAGAAGCACTATACACCTCCATAAGTGCGGGAAAATTCCAAAAGTTATATGAAACTTCAAGAAGAAGGAATTGATCAACGCACTACGAGTATTTATAGCCATTGGAAATACAAATATTTAAAATCCCAAGCCAAGATATGAAAAGTGATTCAAAACCCTACTACAAAACACTTCAAACAAAAGCCAAATTCTCCAGAAAATTCCTGAAGACTAACATTATTCATGAAGCATTTCAAAAGTTAAGGGCCCAAAGTACCATTTTCCGCCAAAATTTGCAATGGAGTTTTATTTGCTTGGCCCTCATTTTCGGATAACGTCACGGACCCCTAACCATGACAACATCATGTTCACACATGATAAAAATTTCTGTATATGTGCAATAAAAGTAAAAAATATCTGTGTATGTAATTTTTTTTCTGATAATGTTGAAAAAAAAAATACATCTAGTTTTAAAAAGTGATACTAAATTATAATATGACATCATGTATTTTAAATATAAAAAAAATGGAGAATAAATTTTCATTTTTGATGATATGAATTTTTAGAATATAATTTCGTTTGTTTTTCTGTATTTTTGTTTTTTAAAAAAAATAAATCAATAAATATCATTTTGTCGTCAACATTTTTTTTTTAATTGTTTTTGTTAATTCGTCTCCTTTGCATGTGATTATTTAGAATTATCCGGAAAAAAAAAAAACTTATCACAATTATGAAATCGTAACATTTTTTTATACCATCCTAGGAGTTCAATTTTATTTCAGCAATAGATTTTACAAAAAAATAAATAAATAGAAATAAAAAAAAATATTTTTGTTTTTTAAAAAATTTAATCAATAAATGTCATTTTGTCATCAACATTTTTTTTTTTTAATAATTTTTGTTAATTTATCTCCTTTACCTGTGTTAATTTAGAATTATCAGTTAAAAAAACTTATCACAATTATGAAATCGTAACATTGCTTATACCCTCCTAGGAGTTCAATTTTATTTCAGCAATACATTTTACAAAAAATAAATAAATAAAAAAAATAACAGAAGACGCATCTTATTTATTTTCTTTATAAAATTTGAATTCGCTGCGCGAAAATATCTTTAGTTTTGTGCAGCTGGCTTTCTATGATTCACCTCTGTGTTATGTCTGGATCCTTATATGCACCTGCTACTGATCTTATTTTATTCAAACTATATGCATTCGTTTCTCAGTTCTTGTGCAAAGTCCACTGTGTTCACTTTTTTAAGATTCAGAAATAAAACCTTGATTGAATTTATTTTTACAAAAACAAAAAAATTTTTAAGAATGGATTGATAAAAATAGTTTCTGCAAAGAAAATTAAGAAAATGCAAAAAATATTACAGTTATATTCTATATGCATAATATTTTATCAGATGAAATAAGAATTATGAAAGTAAGGGTATAATAAATACCTTTAGATTCATAGATTCGTGAATCTAAGGGTATTTATTTTACCCTTATTTAGATTAGATCTAAATAAGGTAGATATTCTACCCCTTATTTTAATCTAAGGGTATTTATTTTACCTTTATTTAGATCTAATCTAAATAAGGTAGACATTCTACCCCTTATTTTAATCTAAGGGTATTTATTTTACCCTTATTTACTCCATAGATTAATTGAATAAATAAGAAAATTTTCCTTTATTATCAATATAGATCTATAATTGATAAAAATAGTATTTAAATAAAATAATTATATTTAATTTTCAATTCGTCAGATAATAATTTTCAAATAAAAAAATTGTTTTTCGTTTCCATATTATAAATAAATTTTATTTTAGTAATTCAGTTCAAACTTTCTTTAAAAATTTTAAGCGCGATATATATTAGCGAATATTATAAATCTATTCATAATTTTGTTCATCATGTTTTACTTTGGAAATCCTTTTGAAAATAAAGATCTCAAAATCTAATTTCATTAGTCATTACTCTACTGTATTAAATTTATTTTTACTAATTTCAAAATCTAATTCACTCTTTCCTTTTAATCAAAAATATTTTTTCCGTCTCTGTTTATCTAGATTTTTATATGATTATAGAACAAAATATGAAAGATAGAGTATTAGTAGCGCCATCTATTATTTCAGTTCAGAACTAAAAATAGTAGCGTATGCTAGTTAATGTGTATAACAATAACTAAATTGAGCATTATAAATTATAAAACAATTAATACAAGAATAATTTAGATGTTTATTAATAATTAATCGTTACAGAAAAATTTTAAATCCATTTTTTTTCTTATCTTCTATTACTTTAAGACGATTTCAACAACTTTTTTCTACACTGACTCATTTAATATGTATGTAGTATAACCGATTAAGTACATGATCAAAAATGAGGAAGAATAGTACAGCTGATTCGTTTTTAATTAAATAATATTCACTGTAGAAATAATGTTCTTTGGTTTCTTAAGTGAGATTCTAATTTTTTGTTTATTTATTTATTGTTTTTATGAATCAAGTTCAAACGTTACTATCTAATTTTTTAGTTAATTAGATAGTAATATTTGAACTACTAGATATATACTATCTAATTATGTTATATTATTAGTCTTCTTCATTGGCGCAACAGCCGCTTTATAGGCCAAGGCCTTCTACCTATTGGCAGATTTTGAAACAGGAGATGTTTCCTTTTTTATGGGGTAGGTTTGTCAGCCCTACACCCAGTGCTCTGCAATCACATTAGACTGGGACCTACGGCTTAAAATGGATTCAGAACCATTACAACCGTCCATAGCATAGAGACTCCGAACCCGACAACCCATCGGCCATCAGGTCAGCTATGCATATTAATTAATAAAATTATTTTCATAGTATTTAAACATTAAAAAGTTTGTCATTACACAAAAGTACGATGTATATTTAGTCAACTGGGTTCCTGAATGGCCGAGTGGCCTAACGTTCTGGCGCTCAGTACCACAGGTTTCGGGTTCGAGTTCCCGGCGGTGCCATGGTTGTTTGTAGTGGTTCGGAATCCACTTTAAAACCGTAGGTTCCGGTCTATATGCGCATTGCGGGGGCATTGTTAATCCGCATTCGTGGCTTATCATCAAGTTACAGGCTCCCCTGCGTAATGCAAAGTGAGTAACGTCTGTGCAGTGCTTGGCTTAGGCATCCAAGACAGCTGTCTACGTGTTTGCCAGCTGCATTAGGAGGGAAAAATACATTTAGTCGACGCATGCGCATTAGACGCATTTTTTACTCTTATTTTTCAATGAATTAAAATATCTTCTTCGTGAGAAATGCATGAAAAAAAATATGTTTTTATGAAAATGGCTCTGCTAAACTAAATTAATTTTAAAATAATACATTATTTATAATTTATTATTAGTGGTGGGTGCATCATTTTCAGTAAAAAAAAAAAAAAATTCATTCATCAATTGTGCACTTTTTTCAATTCCTTCTATTAGTACACACTCTCCTATATATATCTTGTTCAAATTTTCAATCGTTCATAAAATACTTTTTATTCATCCACTCAAGTTCAAATACAGTTTTTTTTAACTTGTAGTGGATGATACTTGATGTTAATACAGTTTTTTTCAAATATCAATTCATGAATTTAATTTAATTAATTAATTTTTTTTTAGATTTAAGTTGCATATATCTACCAATAGATGGCGCCAGATAAACTTACAAAAATGAATGAAAATTATTTAATAAGGAACAAGGAACAGAATAAGGAACTTTCTCCAATATAGTGAAAAAAAAAGTAGGAAATTGACTTTTAAAATAATTTCTTTTTATTACTTGTTATTTTGTATATTAAACAGATTGCTGCCATTTTTTTTTTTTTTTTTTTTTCATTTGGATATAAATTTATACCGCTTAGTTACAAAAAAAAAAATATGCTTATCATCCATGAAAAGTGTAACGGAAAGAAAAAGGCTCAGGTGTTAGGATGAGAGGTAAGAAAGAATTTACTGTGAAAAAAATAATAATTTAATCGAATTTTCATGCCTCATTACATGAATCGAATAACGACTTCGAGTATAATTAATAATTTTAAAAATTTTGAACAATGGAAAACAAATATTATTCTATGACCTTGAAGATTTATTGAATAGGTTTTTTTTTTTTTTTTTTTTTCTTCATATATAGGATAATATTTATTTAAGGTATTTCGTAAAATTTCCCCTGAAGCAAATGCTTAATTTATTTCAAAACAATAAAAGCTGTCGAAATTCGAAGAAATTTAGCAATAAGCACGATATAAAACTGACTCCCACTTTTCGAATTGGCAGTAAGCTCGAAATCGAAGCTTCAAGAAAGGAGTCTCAAAGATGAAAGTTTTCCTTTTAGTATGTCTGATGGGACTGGCTGTTGTCGGTGCAAGTAAGTTGCCTACTATTAACAGATATTCATTTTTATTAAATCAAATAAAATCGCTTGAAATTTGCTCAGAAATCGGGGAAAAAGCCTGTTGGTGGAAGACAGTAAACAAAACATGCAGTGTTATATAGCCATGTTAGCGTTATATGCCTATATGTACTACTGAACTGTACTATTCTCTATGTACTGTACTATGCCCAAAAAGTTTTTTTTTCTAATGCAGCAGGCAAATAGACCGCGATCTTTTATGCCATAAAGCAGCGCTGACGTTACTCACGTGTAACATGAAGGTAAGCTACGGATGCAGAGTAACAACGTCCCCGCAACGCTCTACGATCAGGTTAGACCGGGACCTACGGTTTAAAATGGATTCCGAACCACTACAAACAACCATGGCAACGCCGGAATTTGAACCCGATACCTGTGGTAGCGAGCGCTAGCCACTCGGCCATCAGGCCCCATATGCCCAAAAAGTAAAACCAATTTTTTTTTTTTTTTTCAAAAACTCTTTATTTATTCTTAAAAATTTATTTCATCGCCTTCAAAGTAATGCCTTTCGGACACAATGCACTTATTCCAACATTTGTTCAATCCTCAATACATGCTAAACAGTCATCGGCCGGAATGGTCTTCAAAGCGCGCGGCGATTCACGTTGACTCTCTTCAATCGACTCAAAACGGTGTCCCGGAATGGTCTTTTGAGTTTAGGGAATATCCAGAAATCCCACGGTGTGAATACGGCGGTTGTGGAACGATATGTCAAGCAACTAAGCGTGACAAAATGGCTGAAAATTACGCGGTAACGTTCAGCGCATGCGCAAACGCGCCCCATCTCTTTTGTTGACGAGTGCTGCCATCTACAAGTTTAGGTCGGAAACTTTTTCAGACTACCCTCTAACTAATAAAAGCGTATTTTTTTTCATTACGCTTTTTTATTAGTTTCACCTGTATGTATGTTTGTTTGTTTGTAACTGACTCTTTGGGATCAATTTTTGCCCTACTTTTTAAGCTATCAGATTTAATTTAAACGTTGTAGACTAAACGATCGACGACAATAAAATATTTTGATAAGTTTATTATCTCATCATGATTAGGATCGCCAGGTTTAGTGATTTTATTTTAACTTATGAAGAGCAATTTAACCCATGCAGAATGAAAGTACCTAAGACATTCAAACCAACGTGGACAGTGCACAACGAATAACGCGCCTAACTACGGATCAGAAGATTTCCTGTTCGTATCCTGGCTGGCTCGACATTTTCGCATTTAGCCTTTGTTTTACTCACAATTAAATTATTGTAAGAACTATAGTTACAGTCCTCCGTACCGGGACCTCATTTTTAAATATTGTAGTTTAAAAACACTAAAAAACACGGTTTTTTAGAGTTAATCAAACTAAAAAGTAAATAAATTATAGTTTAAAAAACTAAAAAACACCCTTTTAGAGTTAATCAAACTAAAAAGTAAAAAATAATTGTTAACATAAGAATAAAATGACTGACGAGAAAATGAAGGACACTGTTCTAAAAGCGTGGGGTGCTCGATATCAATCGTTATAATTTTTCACTAGTTTCATTCCGAAATGCAGAGTTAGTTTAAAATGTCACACAAGCACCCCACGCTTTTAAAACAGCGACATTCATTTTCCTCGTCAGTCATTTTATTCTTATGTTAACAATTATTTTTTACTTTTAGTTTGATTAACTCTCTAAAAGCGTGTTTTTAGTTTTTTTAAACTAATTTATTTATGGTGATTATGGACACATTTTACTTTTTAACTGTTAAATATTATGCCAAGATAATTTTCAATATTTTATCTCTTAATAAGGTAACTCGGAATTAAAATTTTAGTTGTTGCATTTAGATTTCGTTATAATTTACTTCTGAAATATGTAGTTACCCAAACATATATTCAAACTCTTTTTTCAACTAATTCTTAGTAAGATTAAAAAATAGTTACAATTGTCAAAAAAATCGTAATATTCTGTCACAATGTAAAAAGGGCATCATTTATGCAACACCACCTAATTCCTTTGTTTTCTTAATTAAAGTAAAACATCCTTACCTTTTTTTTTTTTAATGCCTCATTTCGCACTTTAAATCCAAGATGGCTGACACCTCTTTCCAACCAAATGGCTCCCTTTAATAAACAGATTCACTTTTAATTCAAAAATTCTTTTTTCTATCTTCATTCGTTCGTTACTTTTTAGTTTGATTAACTTTAAAAGCGTGATTTCTAATGTTTTTAAACTATAATTTATTTTTTTACCTTTTAGTTTGATTAACTCTAAAAGCGTATTTTTTGTTTTTAAAACTACAATTTATTTTTACTTTTTAGTTTGATTAACTCTAAAAGCGTGTTTTTACTTTTTTTTAAACTATAATTTATTTTTACTTTTTTGTTTGATTAACTCTAAAAGCGTGTTTTTTATTTTTTTAACTATAATTTATTTTTTACTTTTTAGTTTGATTAACTCTATAAGCGTGTTTTTTTTTTTTTTTTAGTTTTTTTAAACAATAATTTATTTTTTACTTTTTAGTTTGATTAATTCTAAAAGTGTGTTTTTTGTTTTTAAACTATAATTTATTTTTTACTTTTAGTTTGATTAACTCTAAAAGCGTGTTTTTTTTTTTAAACTATAATGTTTTTAAACTATAATTTTTTTGTTTCTAAACTTTTTATTTTTTACTTTTTAGTTTAATTAACTCTAAAAGTGTGTTTTTTAGTTTTTTTAAACTATTCATTCATTTTTTACTTTTTAGTTTGTTTAACTCTAAAAGCGTGTCTTTTATTTTTTTTTTAAACTAGTCATTTATTTTTTTAATTTTTAGTTTAGCGTGTTTTTAGGGGTTTTTTTCAACTATTAGTTTATTTAATTATATTTCTTTTAATTTTCAGAGGGACAGAGTAAGAACCACAGATGCCCTAAGAACGCCGTATGGGACCAGTGCGGAATTGATTGCCCGAAAACATGCCAGGGCCAGGAAATAAAGTGCCCCCTCAAGTGCAGATTCGGTTTGCGAGTGCGAGGAGGGTTACGTTCAAGTACATGACAATTACGACAAACTACTCAGGGGTCGAGATATTCAATGCGTAAAAGCCTAAAGACTGTAAATGGTTTACAAACGGAAATTAATTTTAAAATAATAATAATAAAATGTTGTGATTTATTGTAGTATATTATTAAAATGCAGCTATCCACAGGATTTCTCTGTGTGTTTTTTTCTTCCCATATTTTAAGCAATATTACGGCACGACACCACATGGATATAGACCAGGGGTCTCCAAACTTTCCAGACCTAGGGCCATACTGTTTACTCAGTAAGTACCAAGGGCCAAAACCGTTTTAATTTTTCTGCCATTGTCTATAATTTCTAGACTGGTCGCCAAGTACGTACTCTGAGCGAGCATACGCTTGCTAAATTCGCTGGTTCAATTACTACAATTACTATTGTGTATTCAATTATTTGTTAGTTGTTATGCTTAAGTTAAATTTTCTGCGTATTATGTTTGTCATTAAGCTTTACCTAGCAAGTCAATAAAACCGAGTTAGTATCATTTTGTGTTTTTTTATCCAACTTATTACAACAACAATAAGCTATTTGCTGTCGTGGGCCGGATTGATGACATTGACGGGCCGGATTTGGCCCGCGGGCCGTACAAAAGAGTTAATAGAAAATCTCATTCACCAGTGCGTGATGTTGTTTAGGACTTCTCAATACACACATTTAACACTAAGAATTTCGCAATAACACATTTAATAATATGCTTAAAAATCAGAAAATGATTACAAACAAACTTTTACCTTAATATAAAAAAATATTTATAAATATATATTGACACCCATATCGACACGACAAGAGCCAAATATTTGATAAAGGTTAAGAAATATCGTTTAGCAAATTGAAGAAAGCAAAAACAGCTTCAAATCGCTATTTACAAACAACGTAAAAAATAAATGTATTTGAACAACATAATAATAATAATAAACATAAAAAATGTACCTGTAATCATCCTCGCCAGACGGCACTAGCCATTAACAAAAAAAATGGTTTTTATTTAAATAAATAAAAATAAAATTTTTCATCCTCCTTTTTGGCTACGCATTAGACCAGGGATGGGCAAACTTTCTCGGTCGCGGGCCAAAAATTGCGGAAAAAAAAAAGTTTTGGCGGGCCAAGATAAATTTTTCTAAAATTTTAAAAACAATATACAAGTATTATAATTTAAATATATTAATAAGATGAGTGTAATTTATGATTTCATTTTTAAAAGTTCCTTATAATGAGGTTCGAAGTGAGATGTACTGATTCTAAGGAACGAGGCTAACTGCTCATCTGTCAGTCTACTACTGAAATAATTCTTTCTAAGGTTCATAGTTGAAAACACTTGTTCATATACATAAGATGAAGCAGACATAGCACTGATTTTCTGGGCGTGAGATATTAAATTTGGGAAACTTACTTCCGATAATGATTTGTAAAATTCTAACTTGTTGGCGCCAATCTACAGCTATAATTAACAAAGAACTTCCGCTTTTAATACTTTATCGATTGAAAGTTGTCTGCGCTTGCTATTTCCGTCGATTAATGTTTTGTAGAAGAAAAAAATAGAAAGTAAAAAAGATCATCAGTCCTTTGGAAAAAAAGGAATAAAAAAAATATCTAATCAAAGTAGAAAAGGAGATGTATATATAATATATAATATATATTTCTTTTAATTTGCCTTCGGCCGGCAACCTCTGGATAGAACCTTCCGGCGGGCCGGAGTTGGCCCATCTTTGCATTAGATGGAAAAAAATAACAATAAATGTTTTTATTATAATTATTATTATTATTTATTTATAGAGATTTTCATTCTGAGGTTTATATACCACATTTAATCACCGAATAGCCTATATGATTTTCTCGCTATGTATCCATCATTATAAATTGATTTGCTTGATATTTGATAATTGATATTTTGGTCTGCTAAGAAATAAATATTTAAGTATTAAAAAAATGCAAAAAAGAAGATTAAAACAGACATATATGGTTTGTAATATTTAAAAAAAAAAATTGCAAAGTTACATTTTTTTTATGAATAGTATTTCTAATATGTGCAGCACTAGTCACAAGAGCGGCATGATGGCCAGTGTGGCTGGAGCTCTGGCCGTTACTACCACAGGCTTCAGGTTCGAATCCTGGAGGTGGCATGTTCGAAAATCCACGTTAAGCTGTAGGTCCCGGTCTAACGGGTGGGCTGAAACATTCGTAGACTGACACATAGATGGCGCTACTAGTATTAAATCCGTCTGATTTTTAGTTAGCCCTAACCTTCAAAAGCAACGTGCATAAATTTGACAGCTGTTGCACTATTAGTATGTGAGTTATAGCATTTTTAGTGAAGCAACTTTTGGTAGTTTGAAAAAAATGGATAAAAAAGAATTTCGTGTGTAATTAAAGCATTGCTTTTTGGCGGAAGGGCAGTGTTGGATACATCGTGAATGAATATTTGGATATACGAAAGCACTGTTCAAAGTGGGTGCCGCGCGAGCTCACAATCGACCCAAAACAACAACGAATTGATGATTCTAAGCAGTGTTTGGAACTGTTCAATCTTAATAAACTCAATTTTTGCGTCGATATGTGACAATGGATGAAACATGGCTTCATCATGTCATGCCGGAGTCCAATCGACAGTCGGCTGATTGTCGGTTGGACTGCACACGCAATGAACACTAAAAATGCTATAATTCACATACTAATAGTGCAACAGCTGTCAAATTTATACACGAGTCTTTTTTGAAGGTTAGGGCTAACTAAAAATCATATGGATTTAATACTAGTAGAGCCATCTATGTGTCGGCCTACAGACTTTCAGCCCACCTGTTAATTAGGTCAAAGTGTGTATAAAATGACCGCAGAGCAACAAACAAATTAGTCACAATGTGAATATGAAGTCCACAATCCGATTATTGTATAGTTCTTTATAAAATCGTTGTGTCAATAAGGCACATTGCGCTTAAGGTAATCTTTTTTTTTTTTTTTTTAACATTTGTCACTTTTATACTATAATAAGTCAATTTTGCAAATGTAGTCTGATGCCAAATGATAATGCAAAATGTATACAACTGCGATCTAAAATGTATAAATGGTACGTAGTATACCGACTTATAATAGATCTTGCCAAGTTAACTTCCATGGACTTTGAGAATTTTTTTTTTTTTTCAACGTCAGTGAGCCTCAAGTTCCACTTCTGTATGTCACGACAGCCTACCGTCGGGCGGTGGGGAGAGGACTTTTAGGGATAATTACCTTGCATTTGCGTGTCGTATAAAGAGGAAATTCATACGACTTCCACCTGACAACCTGACTAATTATACCAGACACTAACATGAGTTATCACAATTACCAACAATTTCCTTCGTTTTTGAAAGCAGTGACTGCAATGAACGTCACCAGTGGATTTGAAGTCCAGTCTTTCTTTACGCCAACTGCTCTTTCACTGAGGCATAACATGGATACTAAAAAAATTCACCAGGTATTAAAAGAAAACAATAAACTTTATTTTTTTTTTAATGCAGCTGGCAAACACTTAAACAGTTGTCATAGATGCCTTAAGGCAAGTGCTGCACAGACGTTAGTCACTTTGCATTACCAGGGGGCGCGTGTAACTTGAAGATAAGCCGTGAAGCGGAGTAACAATGCCCCCGCAACGCTCTACGATCCTATTAGATCAGGACCTAACGTTTAAAGTGGATTCGAATCACTACAAACATCCATGGCACCGCCGGGGACTCGCACCCGAAACCAGTGGTACCGAGCGCCAGAGCGCTAGCCACTCGGCCATTCAGGCCCCAAATGAGGAAAAATAGTGCAGCTGATTCATTTTTTTAATTAAATAATGTGTAGTGAAATAATGCTATTCGGTTTCTTATGTGAGATTCTAATTCTTTGTTATTCTCAAGGGGCTGCACTGCTGTTACTCATTTAGCACTAACCATGGGGCACGTGTAGCTCGAATATATGCTATAGATGCAAGTAAAACTACCCCCGCAACGCTCTACGATCCTATTAGACGACCTACGGTTTAAAGTGGATTCGAACCACTCCAAACATCCTTGGCACCGCCGGGACTCGAACCCGAAACCTGTGGTACCGATCAGGGTTCCCTAGCCACTCGATCATTCAGGCTCTACAATAAACTTTATAAAATATTCTATTTCAAATCATATACATCTATCTATGGTACTTCTTTTTCGGTATAACGGCCTGGTGGCCTAGCGCTCTGGCCTTTGGTATACCAGTTTTCAGGTTCGAATCCTGGCGGTGGCATGAATGTGAATGTTTGTTAGTGGTTCGGGTCCATGTTAAACTGTAGGTCCCGGTCTGTTTAGCCCAAAGTGTGCACAAGATGACCGTAAGAGCGACTAATCAAACCAAACTAATCTTTTCGGTATTTTTAACAATACTGGTATTTTTTAACATTAATACTCGGACATTCTTTATGAATGGTACAGAGCCCTACCACGGGCGAATCATCGCATAATATCAAATGTCATTTCTTACATTCTACTCAAAATCTCATACCACACAGAAGCCTCCTATTCCTTTTTTTTCCCCCCGATTTTTCCTGGAGGAAAAAAAAAAAAAACCGCGTGGTGCTTATGGAAGCGGCATATTTTTTGAAGCCTTCTTCCACAAACCCAGCAGGGCTCGGCAAAGATAAATCGTTCGCACAGCCATGAATCTTTCCCGGCAGAAATTTCGGTCGACAGGGTCCGGGGAATATTTCAGTCCGATGCGTTTTCGATCATGTTACTACACTGCATGTAAGACCCGACTCGGGCCTTAAAAGCCGCAGAAGAAGACTTTTTTTTATCCGCAGCGGTCAGTGGAAAAAGATTGAGTGGTTCATTCATGTGCATGAGTTTCAGCTATATCA
This sequence comes from Caerostris extrusa, assembly GCA_021605095.1. Lineage (NCBI taxonomy): Eukaryota > Metazoa > Arthropoda > Arachnida > Araneae > Araneidae > Caerostris > Caerostris extrusa. Next base: position 24,335 of record BPLR01008328.1, on the reverse strand, counting down.
CTTGTTACCATAATTGCTTTACTTTGGAAGCTGATAACATAGTCTTGGGGATATATATATATATATATATATATATATATATATATATATATATATAGGGCCTGAATGGCCGTGTGTCTAGCACTCTGGCGCTCGGTGGCTTTTGTTGTAGACACTGCTTCAAAAAAAACGTTGAGATTCGATGGCGTTTGGAATGTTCCACATCTTGCCTCGTGAGTCGGACAACTTGGTGGGTGTTTTCCGAGTTTTCTCTCATGCGATACGCAAATGTAGGGTAGTTCAACTTAAAAAGTTCCCTTGGAAGGCGCTGTCGTCGCTTCTTCAGCAGCATGGAGCCAAGTCACCAGTTCTACCTATCGGTGCTCCATCAGGTAGTTCAACGAACGAAACAAGTGGCTGAATATTACAAACGCCATCGAGGCTCCTCGTTTTTGAAACAGTGTCCACCAGCTGATAGAACCTCAGCCCTAATGCTCACCGGCGGCGCACGTTGCCACAAGGCGGTACTTTTTATTTCTTGAAGCAGGGACTGCAATTGGGGTTTTTAAATGTATTTGTAGAAAGTTTTGGGGTTTCAATTCAAACAATGTGAATTGTTTGAAATTGAAAACAATTTGTTACAGTATTCAACAAGTTAAAAACTTTTATAAAATATTAGTAATATCTGATTCTTTGAACAGAGTGCATAACAGAAATATCTATCCTCTGTTATGTTAGATAATGTTTGCTTTTTAAATATAAATTTTACTTTAATTAGTTGCTTCTTTTTAATTAAATATTACCAAATAAATTCTACTTCCAAAATGTATAGGTTTTGAGTGCATGCAAGATATATCAGTGATTTTCTCAAGGAGTAAGTTTCAAATTTGAGTTAATTTTTGTATTTAAAAATTTTATTTTACCTCTTAGGATTTTTGCTGTGTGCGAGAACGGTTTTGCGCCTCAAGCTGAGGAAGAGATTTTTTGTGTTTTGTTTTTGTGTTAATATTCAAACTGTTTCTTATATTCAACTTTAATTTTTTTAATAATTTTTAAATCAAAAATGAGCCAAGCTTCTTCCGGCCCGCCGGCCGTTGAAACTTTATCTCCGGAGAGCCCTCCACTACATGAGCAGGGCCTACCCCATGATCCAGCCACCTCTACAGAAATGAAGATGGATACCTCCCAAACGGTGACGGCTGAGCAGCTGAGCTGCAATGATTTTCTTTTGGAAATCCTGCACCCAAGAGACTTTCTGACCCGACACCGGAGCACTTGCTCTACTTCGAGGTTTTGCTGAAGGAGGCAGCGGCTCTCATGACAAAGGTGCAGAAGCATCAGAGCGCTGCCAATGATATCAAATCTCCCACCTGGGAAAAAGCCTCGATGACCATCGAGGAGTGCTCCAGGAGGATACGTGCATTTGCACATACACCGGCATCCCTGCCTCACACCTGCCAACCAGAAAAGAACTTCTGGAGATAAAAAAGCGAAGGAGCTTCAACTCCAACTCGCAGCTGAAGCTGCAGCCAAGGAAGTTCCTCCACCACCTCCCGCTCCTATGGCTGAGCCATCAAATGCCACCAAGAGGAAGTCTCCATCCACAGACGATGACGATGAGGGCTTCCAAAAAGTGATGTCCAAAAAGACAAGAAAAGGGTAAATATGGCTGCTTTACCCTTAGTTTCCCATACTAACCCCCTAACAAAACGTTGGCTGCCGACCTAACAGTGGCTCCTCCACAATTTAAGAGGGTAAACAGAATTCCACCATTCTTTGTGTCCGCGAAGGGCAAGTGGTGGAATACTCTGAATCAACTGCGCGTGCAGATTCCCAGTATCCAGGCCAAGTTGTCTGGCCAATTCTTACGAATTACGGTCGATAATGAGACTGAATACAGGAATCTGGCCCAAATTCTTGAAAGCGACGGGACGCCTTTCAAGTCTTTGATGTTACAAAAGGACCGACCTATTAAAGTCGTGATCCGAGGTCTCCCTGGTCATACTCCCGTTGAGGATATAGAGACCGAACTCCGAGCTATGGAATTCCCCTGATTAAACTAGCTCGGATGACTAAATTTCGTACCAGGGAACCTATGCCCCTACTTTATGCTCAATTGTCTCCATCCTCGAAAACAGAGGAGATATACAGCCTCTCTACTCTTCTCGGTCTCAGAGTTAGTGTTGAGAGCTACAGAGGGCAACCGGGCCCATCTGTTTGTTGGAATTGTCAGGGATACTTCCACTCGTCGGAAGTGTGCCGTCTTCCAACACGTTGTGTCAAGTGTGCTGGCCCTCACAGGGCTAAAGAATGTACATTACCGTTGGACCAGCCACTTAAATGTGCAAATTGTGGAGGAGCACATGCCGCGAACTGGCGCGGATGCCCCCGTATGCCTAAGCCCGCTCAAAAATCTGGAGCGAAAAAACCAGTAAATTCTAAAAAAATGTTAAGCCTAACACCCCATCCAAACCTAAACAAAAGGTTTCTACCAGGACGCAGCCAGCGACCTTTACCAGTCGGAATGTTCAGCCTGCTATGGCTTTTTCCCAAATTCTCCGCCAGGGGAACGAAGAAAAGTCGGTAGGCCCCGCCCCTCAGCCAATCATAGTTAGGGAGCCGCTGCCTGCTGCTACCACAAATAGCTCCGCACCTGTCATGGCCTCCTCGGGTGTTCGTTGACAGAGATTTTTCAGTGTTTGATGGACCTCGTAAGAGACAATCCATCTCACGGTCAAATAATATTGCGAGCATTTGGGCTAGCAAAGGACAAAATGAGGAATTGTACCAACAGATTCGACATGACGTATCACCTCTTTGGGGCGTATACTGATGTCCTTTCAGAAAGTCAGTTCCTCACGGCTTAACTCTCTTCGGGTCTGGGTCTCTTTCAATTGGTTTCTGGAACGCTAACTCGTTACGTTCCAAAATTCACGAGGTTAGGGAGTTCCTAGCAGAGCAGAATCTTGATGTATTTTTGGTTCAGGAGACAAAATTGCCTCCTGGTTATAACCCTTTGATCGCTAATTACAGGTTCTATCGTACTGATAGACCCAACCAGCATCCTACCCGAGTAAGTGGCGGCACAGGAATTTACGTTAAAAATAGTATTCACCATCATAGCCTTCCTATTCCTAATTTAGATTATATAGATGCAACTATCATTGAAATTAAAATAAGTAATTATCCCCCTTTAAAAATTATATCTGCATATGTTAAGCCTAGCCTTCCAGGTGGTTTCCCGGTGGAGGATCTTAATAAGCTTTTTAAAATGGGAAACAATGTGATTCTCGCTGGTGATTTCAACGCTCTTCACTCCTCTTGGAACTTTGGACATTCAAACAGATATGGGTTTACCCTAAATCGTTTCCTCAAAGTCAAAGGGGCGTGAAAGTTGTTCCCCCTTAAAGTTACTAGAACTGACATTCGTAATAATAATCATCGAGGTAATGTACTCGATCTTGCTCTCTTTAAATTCATCCCCTTTAATTATGATATTGAGGTGCTTACAGATTTAGATTCTGACCACCTCCCCGTTATTCTAACCCTGGACACCAGCCCTGAATCACTGACAGTTCCCAATCAGTTAAACACTAATTGGGAGAACTTCAGGCATGTGATGAAAGTAAAAAATTACCCAGTTTTAAATTAAATACCAAAGCAGATGCTGATAACAGATAAATGAATTAACCAACATCTACGTCACATGTCTGCAGGAAAGTTCTACCCCTAAGTTCAAACCTCCACCGATTAGATTTCCTCAATATATTAAAGACAAAATCAAGCTTAGAAATCATTACCGTCGTAGGTGGCAAAGGACGAGAGATCCTGAGTTCCTACGACATTATTACCGCTCTCTAATTGACATTAGAGAAGCCATTACTGTCTTTACACAGCAACGCTGGCAAGACGACATAGAGGCCCTGACGCCTGAGTCAACATCACTTTGGAAGAAATGTTCCCTCCTACGCAAACAATATCACAACATTCCGCCCTTGCAGGGTGCCAACGGCCGAGCTGCTTATTCCCCAGAAGACAAAGCGGAACTGCTCGCAGACAGTCTCAAATCTCAATTTGAACTCAATCACGATGTTGAAGATAGAAATTTCTTCGAACACGCCAACTCTACAGTCACAGATTTCTTACAAAGACCACATGTCAATGACTTAGATTTAATTACTCCCAAAGAAGTCTGTGAAATTATCAGAAGGTTCAAAAATAATAAAACCCCTGGTCTGGATCTTATTAATAATCGCATGTTAAAGTCCACTCCTATTAAATTTATTCTGTATATTACCATTCTTTTTAACTTTCTACTTAGGATCTGTCATTTCCCAGCTTGCTGGAAGACTGCCGTAGTATGCCCCATTCCTAAGCCAAATGCTAATTTGGCTTACCCCCATAATTACCGTCCTATCTCACTACTTAGTAGCTTGAGCAAAATATTCGAATCTGCGTTACTTAAACGCCTGAATCAGCATTGCGATCTCCACGATTAATCATTCCTGAACAATTTGGTTTCAGAAGGCAATTAGGAACCTGTCACCAATTACTTAGGTTGACAGAGCTGATTCATGACGGCTTTAACGAACGCAAATCTACGGGAATATTATTTTTGGACGTAGCCAAAGCCTTTGATAAAATTTGGCATAATGGCTTATTATTCAAGCTCATGCGACTTGATTTTTCACCCCAACTAGTTAAGATTCTTTGCTCTTACCTACAAGCCCGAGATTTCTTAGTTAGAGTAGGTGGAGTTACTTCCTCAACCAGACCAATAGAAGGGAGTTCCTCAAGGGTCGCTCCTCGCGCCCGCCCTCTTCAATATTTATATAAATGACATTCCGAGAGATGCCCAAACCTCTCTCTTTTGCTATGCTGATGATACGGCGATAGCCACACAGAACAAATCACCTCAGCTTGCTGTTAAAGACCTTCAATTTTCAGTTTTTAAATTAGAAAAATGGTTAACCACCTGGAAAATTAAAGTTAATGCCACAAAATCTGCCTGTATGCTATTTACTCGGAAGATCGCGTTTTCTCCATTAGGGAGTATCACTCTTTTTGGCCAGCCCGTCCCCTGGGTAACTGAATATAGATACCTGGGGTTGTTTCTAGACCCAAAATTATCTTTCAATTCCCATATTAAGAATGCAGTTGCTAAAGCAACTGGTGCGAGTATTAAACTCCACTGCCTAATTTCTCGAAAGAGTAGGCTTGCGATCAAACACAAGATCCTGCTCTACAAGTCTATCATTAGACCTATCCTGGTTTATGGTAGTCCTATCTGGGCCTCTACCTCATTGACAAACATCAAGAGACTCCAGGTTTTCAAAATAAACACCTGGCTATGATTGCTGACGCACCATGGTTTTCGTTCGTCGTAAGATTATCCACAGAGATCTAGACGTCGAACCTATTCCTAATTATATAATCAAAATTTCAAAGAATTTTCTTGAAAAATGTCCTCAGATTAGCAATGAGTTAATCCGTCGACTGCCAACCTATCACCCTGGGGTGAAGAGCTCCCAGAAAAGACCACGGGCAGTCTACGATGTCTCCTATGAGTGTTTTCCTAAAGTTAAGAAACACCATGGCTGTTACTCTGAACAAGCGCAAGCGAGTTCAGGTAATGGGGTGAGCCTTGCTCATTGAGAAGTTATCTCAATGCGTATCTGACGATTACTTTTGGCTTAAAAACTAAATGTAAATTTAATTCTAATGAACTGGCGCAGAGGTAAAGATTCGGATCTTTGACCGCGAGGTTGAGGGTTCAGATCAGAACTCTGTTCCTTTTCTATTCCCCTTTTATTGCTACGTTGTGCTTTAAATTCATTATAACTTTCCGACTAGTAACTAAGTTAGGTTTTTATTTTCGTTCGCTTTTTTTACCCCTTTTTTTTTTGTTAGGAAAATAAAAGGATAGATATAAAAATTATAAAAATAAAAATAAAAATTATAAAAATTGAAAAATCAAACAAAAACTATAAAATGAAAACCAAATAAAAACTAAAAATGAAAATCAAATAAAAATTATAAAATTTGGAAAATAATCACAGGTTCTGTGATGGGCCTTTTTTTGGGGACTTTGTTTACTATTTTTTATTTCAGATGCTCCTATTGGCTCCCACGATTCAGCATAATTCTCCAATCAGTGTTCTGTAAGCAACGGGTTGGGGGGTTGTTTACGTTTTGCAATAGTCTATGGCATCGACAACTGGTCCCTAATTGTACCGAATTTAAAACTTAACTTTTAAATTCTTTTTTTTTTTTATCTTACTTTTTTAAATAGTATTTTTTTTTTTTTTTTTTTTTTTGTACCATACATTAATTTTAGAAACTTTAATCTTTAATTTTTACTAACAATAATTAAGCAGCCTTTTATAATTCAAAGCATGGATTAATTTTACCATTCATATTTGTGTTTTGTTACAATTTTATTTGCATGAATAAAAATACAGGAAACTTACATTAGTGGATTTAAATATTGCAACAATTTGAATATTGTAATTAAATTTATCTTAAACTTCCTTAAAATTTATTCGAATTAAATACTCTGCATAGTTAACTCAAAAAACTGCACAATTCAGATTACACGAAGATTCAATAATTCCAAAAGAAAGCCTTAATTATTCAACACAATTTATTGCAGAATTATTAGAATTCAAATATTCAATCTATAGAGAAACGAATTTCTTATTGTGCCTTTGCCTGAACATCTATACGGAACACTGAACAACAATACATCTATAAGTACCATAAAAAAAAATTTTAAGTCAAATTTTTTTTTTTTTTTTTTTCATATTTGAAGAAAGTCCTTTATAAATAATTTTCATTCATTTTTTAAGTATATCTGGCGCCATCTATTGGTAGATGCAACTTAAATCTAAAAACTAAAATTAATTGATTAAATTTAATGAATGAATTAATATTTGAAAAAACTGCATTCACATCCAGTGTCATCCACTACAAGTTCAAAAAAATGTATTTGAACTTGAGTGAGTGAATAAACAAAATAATAAAACCAAATACATACGATAAAAATAATAAAAGCAAATATATTAGGCTATATTTCAAATTTAGTTAAAAACTTTTTGATCATTTAAAATTAAAAAATATAGAATACATTAACAAGAATACTCAAACACGATCGTTTCAAATTTCAAATGAAAAAAATTAAGAATAATAATATCCAGAAAAATAAGCTAAATTAAAATCAGACGATTTTTTAAATTATTACCAATTTGTAGTTACATTATTTTAAAAACTGAACAATATATGTTAAATGAATATTAAGAATATTTGATAATAAAATAAAAAATAATTAATAATTAAATGAATAAATTAAAATCAGACGATTTTTTATATAATTTCAATTTGTAGTTACATTATTTTAAAAATTGAATAATATATGTTAAATGAATATTAAGAATATTTGATAATAAAATAAAAATAATTAATAATTAAATGAATAAATTAAAATCAGACGATTTTTTATATAATTTCAATTTGTAGTAATAAATTATTTTAAAAATTTAAAATAATATATATTAAATGAATAATAAAAATATTTGATTATAAAATAACAATAATTAATAATTAAACGATTAAAAACAATTAATAATTGAATGAATAAAATAATTAATAATCATTAATTAATTAATAATTAGTTATGAGAAAAAAGGGATTATTAAATTATTAATTAATTAATGATGAGCAAATGAGAAGAAAGAGCAGCTTGAATATATGAATATTTCTCCCATAGAAAACTAAAATTAATTAAATTTAATGAATGAATTAATATTTGAAAAAACTGTATTAACATCCTGTGTCATCCACTACAAGTTCAAAAAAAATGTATTTGAACTTGAGTGGATGAATAAATGTATTTTATGAACGATTGAAAATTTGAACAAGATATATAGGGAGAATGTAAGCTAATAGAAGGAATTTAAAAAAAAAAAAAGGAAGAGTATTAAGAAATTTTTGAAGTTTTCTTCTTGATTTGCATGAAATAAATCAGTATTTACTCGAGAAATCTTATCGCAAGAGATAGTAGAAGTGGGCTCAAGCCCGCCAGAATAAATTACTTAAAACGTCCCCTTTTCGCAGAACACTTGAGCCGAAAACGATCGTAAACGGAAACGAAATCGCATCTTTCCGAACACCCAAAATATTCCCCTGGAGGACCCTCCCGCCAGCGACATTGCCATTTCTCAAGTCGGAAACTCTGGCGACGAAAACTCTTTTATAAAGTTTAATCTACTCCCGTTGCCATTAAATGTTTAAATCGTGTTTTACAAGACAGCCCGCGCAAAAGATTTTCAGGGATTAATCCGCCCGGATGGCATGGCAGGTAACGCAACTAGAAGCATTTTGATTAAATTCCCAGCCATTATTCGTGAGACAGACCTTGCAGAAACTGCTTAAAGCGACACTGATAGGAGGTGGAAAGGATTTCCGAAAGAACATTTTTCTGGTCATCGCGGCGTAAATTACGAGCAAACTTGATTTCCACTTAACTTAATTGGCGAACCGGAACGACTTGGGCCTACTTTTAAACGGGAGTAGGGTGGAGGGAAGAGATGGGGGGTCGGTTTGGAGTGCCGGTTTCTGAAATTAGGCGAAATGCAGTTTAGCCCTTTAGCTTATTGGAGGCGATGCGGTTAGAGCGCTTGCCACTTTTATATTATGTCCGGAATTCCTGTTAATTGTGCACTTGAAGGATTGAATTAGTTTGGCTTGTCGATGTTGACTCAAGAGTTGTCACAGTCTCCGACCGCTATGTAATGTGCGTTCATTACCATGAATTAACCATGGCACGCTGTAGAAAATTTATCTCCATAAGCAGACAGTGCTTATCTCCAGAATCTTTCACTAAGATTGGTGTGGAAACCTGCCTTTCATTCCGTGGTTGTTATGCTCTTATTGGGGCTTGCGATGGTGTTGATAGGCGGAATGAAATAGTTTTATGTTTTCGTTTGGATTCAAGTGACGTTTTTAATAACAAGTAATATATAAAAAAAAAAAAAATTTAAGTCAATTCCCACTTTTTTTCACTATATTGAAGAAAGTCCTTTACAAATAATTTTCATTCATTTTTTTAAGTTTATCTGGCGCCATCTATTGGTAGATATATGCAACTTAAATCTGAAAAAAAATGAAATTAATTAATTAAATTTAATGAATGAATTAATATTTGAAAAACTGTATTGACATCTAGTGTCATCCACTACAAGTTCAAAAAAGATGTATTCGAACTTGAGCGGATAAATAAAAAAGCATTTTATGAACGATTGAAAATTTGTACAAGATATATATATAGGGAGAGTGTGAGCTAATGGAAGGAATTGAATAATTGATAATTGTTGTTATGTTGCCTGAAATATATTTGATCCGTGTTCAAAAATATGTTAATTTATTTTTATGGGTTGATAATGTCTACATGTAAATCTCTGACACTATTTAGCTGAGATTTTGGGGGTTTTTAACTTCAGTAATACTTCATGCAATAAGGTCTATAATTCAAATTTTTGGATAAAATAATTTAGTTTAAAATAAGCTCTATTGCAATTTAATATCCCCCTGTCATATTGGTTGGCAAAAAAATTAATTTTGGTTTATATCATTTAGGTACCTGGCAAAAACCGAACGAACGCTTCTTGACCACCCAATATTTAATAGAATAGATTAACGACTTTGTAATGAATTTTACAAAAATCGTTACATCGATATAAATTTATCTATAAATATAAATTTTTAAACAAATTTTAATCATAATTTTTTAATTTAAATAAAGATAATTTTTAATTTTATATAAATTTATCTATTGAATAAAATTTTAAAAATTGAAAATCTGATATTTTTATTTTTCTTTACTGAAATTTAATTTTTATAATAATTTCCATTGTTTATGTAGGGCCTCATGGCCGAGTGATTAACGCTCGGTGCCACAGGCTTCCGGGTTCGAGTCCCGGCAGATGTTTTGTAGTGGTTTGAATCCACTTTAAGCCTTTAAGGTCCTGGTCACTTTAAGGTCTTGGTCTAATATGACTGTAGAGCGTTGGACGTACGGCTGACAACCCTACCCCGTAAAAGTCTGCGCCTCAGAGCAAAGTCAAACTTCTGCCTACGGGTGCTCCATCACAACAGAGGCTGCCCCCCCCTACCTCTTTCCATGAGACCGCATGGTTTTTGGTCTAGATCAGGGATGGCCAACCCAAATGATCTTGAGGGTCACTTTGAAAATGCATCCTAACTCCGCGGGCCGCATGTAAAATTATATATCCCCTATTAGATTTAGACCCACTGTGGGCATTTTTTTGGATTGAAAAATTGAAACATAATGAGTTATTATTTTTGCGTTTACTTTTATTCTTACATGTGAACAGAGATAATATAATAATAATGATACTAAACATACACTGTAAAAGAAATATATAGCACTCAAAATAAAATAAAAAATATATAAAAATATAAATGAAATAAAAAAAATGAAATCATTAAAAAATAATTATTTTACTAGTACGATATTTGTTTCTACACTCATCGTGAGTTTGCAGAATATAGTTTAATTATTCTGCGAACTCATAACTATAAACTTATAAATAAAACAAGCAATATCTGTCCTATATTCGCAAGAATATTATTTCGAAATTAAAAGACAGTTAATTTTTTATCACAATTTCGACAGTTAATTTTTTTAATATAGTATGGATGCACACCTAATGTCTTTTTTAATACATTGTTTTTCACTACTTTGGCCATTATAAAAAAAATATATTTTGTAAAAGTGTGATAAATCTCACGGGCCGAAAAAAATGTTCAAGGCAGGACCCCAAGGCAGGCCGTGGATTGGCCACCCCTGGTCTAGATGTTACTGTCTATAGTCATAAGAAACAGTTTCTTCTACATAAAGAATAACATTGTTTATATGTGAAAATACGAAAAACTATATAAGTTTTAATATTTTTTTAATCTTATTTTATTCTATGGATAAAAAAATAAATGTGATTAAACAAAAAAAAAAAAAAAAAAATGTACAAAAGTCTACAAAGAATACAAGAAATTTTTAAAACGCTTATAATACCATAATTGCATTTCCTCAAAAAAAAGGTTTTTTAATAATTTTTTGTTTAACATTAAAAAGTAACATCTCATCAAATGATTGACAACAGAAGGAAAATACTTAAACATTTTACATGTGCGACAAAATAAAGGAAATATGAATGCAAATAGTTAAATGCAAAGAATTTTGAGCAGAAAAAAAAGTCTTTCAAGTCAAAACTGATTAATAAGAGATATTAAAATTGACGAACAACTACAAGCACAAAATTTCCAGACTTAATCGCTTTAAATTCAGTAGTTTTTCTAAGAATTAAAAGTAATTGTTTTATTCAGTTATTTAAAAATCTCTTTGATAAAAATGAACAATTTTCTTTGAAAGTGAAATTTCATTTTATATTTTATGGAAATATTTAAAAGTTTGTATTTCAATATTTTGAAAAATATTGGTATAAGTTTTTTTTTTTTTTTTTTTTCTAAAGCAGCTGGCAAATAGACCGTGATCTTCGCCATAAGAGCTGCACCGATGTTACTCACTTTGCATTACCCAGGAGGCGCGTGTAGCTTGATGGTAAGCCACGGACACTGAGTAACAATGCCCCCGCAACGCTCTACGATCCTATTAGGACCGGGACCTAAGGCTTAAAGTGGATTCGAACCACTACAACACCCATGGGCAAAGCCGGGATTTGAACCCGATATCTGTGGTACCGAACACCAGAGATATTGGTATAAGTGAATACGCTCATTTTATGTTTTTGGATATTAAATTGATTTAACTATGGGATCGTCTTTAAAGTATTAATTAAAAGAAATGCATGTTGTTGTTTCTTATGCCGCTTGGTAGACAGCAACATCTAGAGAAAGCCCACAAACTCGTGTGGTCTCATGGATGAAGGAAAAAAGAGGAAGCTTCTGTTGTGATAGAGCACTCGTAGGTAGAAGGCTCCGTGTCACTGACATTTTTACGGGGTAGGGTTGTACTCTACGCTCTACAGTCATGTTAGACCAGGATCTGCCGTTTAAAGTAGATTCAGAAGCACTACAAACATCCATGGCACCGTCAATAGTCGAACACAAAAAACCTGGGACACCGAGCGCCAGAGCGCTAGTCACTTGGTCCTTCTGGCCCAAACAAAATTTATACTTTTGATAACTTCAAATGGACTAACACCATTTTCAAAGTCAACAAAATGTGAAAAATCATACTTTTATGAAATATTAAATATGGGATTTCAATTGAATCAAACCAATTTTTTTTTTTTTTTAATTTTTTATTAAATATATCAAAAAACAAAATAAAAGGCTCTGTTTCAATATTTCTTCAGGTAATGCCATTTTAATCCTTTTTAATTACAACTTTATATTAATGGGTGCCCTTTTTTTAATTTTTATATTCATAAGAAAGTTTTAGAAAATAGTCATATGTGTTGGAGGAATATAAGGTAATTGATTCAACATAGCATTGAATTTTTCGGATGTGATAGGCCTAGCATAATGATGTAAAGGTGCTGGTATTATATTTTCAAATTTTCGTGGTCTTAATCGTCTGGCGGATGAATCCAGTGTTTTGAATTCTGCAATTTCATCAAATGAAGTTGTTGTTGTTTTTTTCTAATGCATCTGGAAATATATAGACCGTGATCTTTTATGTCATAAGGGCTGCACCGACGTTACTCACTTTGCACTACCCAGGGGTGCGTGTAACATGAAGATAAGCCACGGACGCAGAGTAACAATGCCCCCGCATACGCTCTACGATCCTATTAGGACCGGGACCTACGGTTTAAAGTGGATTCCGAACCACAACAAACATCCATTGCACCACCGGGACTCGAACTCGAAACTTGTGGTACCGAGCGACAGAACACTAGCCGCCATTCAGGAACTCGATTCCTCTTAACTAGCTCGAAATAATTTTGGCCAGAATCAAAATCTAACAAATTGATAAACTATCAAACATGAATTTAGTGAAAACTTTTTGTAGTCAAGAATTTAACGCAGTGAATATCATCACTTGAAATGAATTTTTTATAAATTACTTTAAATACGGTTACTAGAGCAACGATTTTATTTCCGTAACCGCCTCGCAGAAAATGAGGCGCGGATGAATACATCGTTTTAATACCTGTCCATACACAGCTGAAGGTATTCTTACGGTCATTCCACAGAAGTGAAACCTACACTGATTGAAATAACTCGACCGTTATTGTGGCTGGGCTGTTCATGTCATCAAAGTATTCAGCTATTATTCGAACTCCAAAAAAAAAAAAAAAAAAAAATTCCACCAAAACAGATTGCTATGGCATGCAAAAGACGTTTATCGAAAGAGTGCCAGAATAGACAGAATGAGATTCCGAGCGAAAGTTCTGAAGATAGACAATCGAGTTTAACGAATATTGTCTTGGATGCCTTAAAGCAAGTGCTGCACCGACGTTACTCACTTAGCACTAACCAGGAGGTGTGTATAGCTTGAAGATACCGACACAGAGTAGCAATATCCCCGCAATGTTCATATTAGATCGGGACCAACGGTTTAAAGTGGATTCGAACCACTACAAACACCCATGGCACCGCCGGGTTACGAACCCGATACCTGTGGTACCGAGTACCGGAGCGCTAGCCACTAGTCACTATGATCACTTCAAGCGAATCTGAGCTGCAATCTTTGGCATTTTAAATTTTTAATTTTATTTACTTGCTACGATGTGCACCTTAAATTAGAACATGGCTGTCTGACTTTTAATTTTAATTTTAAGTCCTTAATTAACTGGATCCATAAATTTCCAGTTATTAGTCTTATCCTAATAGTTGTTTAATTTTTTAAGCTTTACTTAATTGATTCACCTAACAGCTTCTGGCTGACTCTTTTATTTGTTTACTGTTTATTGACCATTTCTGTTATCTAATAATTTTGTCTTAACATCTAATGGTTTTTAATTTGTCTAAATATTTGTTAACTCAATAGCTAATTTAACACTGCTCTGGCCTCATCATTGTATATAAAATTCAACCAAATTACTTATTTTCATAAGTACCCAAATAAAAAATGTATTTTTCCTAGCTCCGGTTGGGTTTTTTTCTTAAATGTGTCCAACTGACTGATGGCGCCATCTGTTGGCATGCCAGTCAGCTTCACTCGAAAATTTTATATTGTATGTTTTTACGTGTTCTGCTGTTAACTGTTCATTTCTATGCTTTTATGCTTGTTTAACCTAATTCCTTTTATTTATTTTTTTTTAAATTTTAGTTTTAAATTTAACCTTTTATCTTTTTTTTTTGGGCATCGTCAACGGACTCCTAATTGTACCGATAGCTTTAGGTTTTTCGATCTCTTGCTTTAATTGTTCTCAAAAGCAAGAGATGTTTTCTTAAATCTTAATTGTTTTATTTTTATTTATTAATATTCTCTAATTTAAGCAAATTCGTGTCGTGCAAATATTCTAACTATATTAAGATGTGGAGGTATTGTGGTTCTTAAAACCACCTAGGAACTCCGTAACCGGTACGCCCGTTTCCCCCAGAGCGTTCCCCCACTCGGCCATCAGGCCTCCCATCAAATGAAGTTACATACAGCATTGTAAAGGGTGAACAAACAGAACACGCTACTAATAGCCTTTTCAACTCTAGCTATGGAGTCCTTTGACGATGATTCAGAAGCAAACAGCAAAATTCCAGTGAACGAACGAAACTTCTTATGTTATTAAAAAGTTGCCACTCATATAAAAATGAATTAGAGAAATTAAGTAATATAATTTTTTAACTAAATATTACGAAAAGTGGACTTGAACCAATTTCAAAGTAATTATATTCGTAATTTCATTAACTACATAAATTTATATTGACAGAAGGATGAACATCTTGAAGATTTTTTTAGGGGGAACAATTTTTTTATAAACAGCAGATTGCATTAATTGTTATCATTAATTAATATTTTGCCAAAAAAGGGGCATGCACCACTTTCAAAGAAAATGATCAAATATTTATAAATTTCTTATTTGTAATTCATTATTATCAATTTTAAAAAATGTGGAGTTAAATTTAAATTTTTAAATTAAATTTTCCAGTGCTTTAGACCTTGAATTTGGATAAATTAATAAATAATTACAAATTTAAGAATAGTTACAAATAAAAGAAATTTTTAATTCAACGTGAAACAAATGATAAATATTGAGATTTTTCAGATTTAATATTTTTTACATCAAATTTATCATAATTTAATAATTAACATACAATTTTTGAATCAATTGAGTCTCAGAATATTTTATAGCTATTTTGCTGTTGAAAATTTAAATGTCTAGTTATTTTTAAAAATTACATAAAATCCTGCCGAAAAAAAGCATTCAGAGAAAATGAAACTGAACTCATTATTCTGTAAATTTTTAAGAAATTAACACAAAGTTAGTCGATTTAACATTTTGTTAGAAATCTTTAGAAAACAGCATAATAAATTTTATTTTAGAAATTTGATTTCAAAAAAAAAAATACGCAACAAATTTTATAACTGTATAACAAATAATCATTTCTTATTTTTATATAACTAATGTAAAAATTTATGTGTAAAAAAAAATAATAATAATAATAATTTAAAAAAAAAAAAAAAAAAAAAAAAAAAAAAAAACATTCAAATTAATCTAAAAATGTATTATAAAAATAAACCAAAAGACAAAGTAATATAAAAACAGACTAAATCAATAAATACATTAAAAACCAAACATGAAAACCTTTAAATGAATAAGTGTTTAAAAATATTATTTTTTTCCGTGAGTCATGATCAAAAATTTTGTATAGATTTTCATTTACAATGGAATAAATCTAAACAGTGTCATAATTACAACCAAAATTAAATCATTGAAGTAACTGGTCAGCAAACATTGTATTTTGATTTTCTCATATTCTTAAAAAAAAAACGTTAAAAAAAATAAAAAAAAAAAAAAAAAATGAGGTGGTCAACATCATCTCAAGGCAGAAATCAATCATTCTATGGAAAAGCGGGTTCAGTTTGAAAGCCTTTTAGATCTCGGACCGCCTCAGAACAGACTGTGTTAAAAGTTGTATTTATATGTCTGTTTTCTACAAATATAAAAAAAAAGTGGTAGATAAGTCAGGAAAGTAAAACATGAGTAGGTATATTTTTTTCTGATTTCGTATCTTATATTATTACATTCGTTTTATTTATTACCTTTTACAGTTAAGTTCTATATCAAATTCGTTTCATAATAGTTCAAAGCATATAACAGTAGTAAATGTGTTTTATTGCAGTTTATGTTGAATGGCTCGATTTTTTATGCAAAATAAAAACAATAAATTACTCAAAGGAAATAGGTCAATTAATTTAATTGTAGTAAATTTTTATGTCTATTTTTTCTATTATATTTCACAATTTTCTTTTTCTTAGCAATTTTTATTTACTGTTTCAAGTAATAGTTTACTTAGAAGGAAATATGAAAAAAAGTGCAATCTTTATATTTTAATGGTTCTACGACATCTGATTCATATTTAATTTGTTTTAATCAACTGTCTAATAAGAAAATTCTCATTCAATATTTATTTTTTTCAAGTTGTTTTTAAAAATTTTAATCCTTTGTGAAAGGAGTACTCTTTACCTTATAATCAATCACTAATTTCGTTAGTCACAAAAAAATGTGTTTTGATTTCTAATTGCTTTTTAGATTATATTCTTTAACTAATCAAAAGATTAAATAGGGCATTATTAGTTTTTTTTTAATTACTTTAAATTATATAGTTATAGCTGCTATTAAGCATATGTTTATTTTGAATACAAAAATAAATTAGTTGATTACGAGATGTAGAATACTGAAATACAATATCGCATAGTTCTCATATTTTTCCTTTCGAACATTTTAATTATTATTTCTCCATGTTAATTTGGTCCAAATTTTCTTACTTAAATTTGTTGTCAATAGTTTATTCAAAATTTAAACTCATGATTCTTGTAAATCTCTTTTCCTAACTAGATGACGCTAAGAAAAGTGTTAGACGACAAACTAGATGGCGCTGAACACGTAAATTTCTACTAAAAGAAGAGCTTCTTTTCAAAATGCTCTGTTCGGCAAGACTCATAAAAATTTTCGGATAGGTACACCATTTATATAATTTATTAGGAAAAAAAAATGTTATCAAACCAAATAAAAGTTATTACTTTAAAACATTTTAGCAATAACATGTTTAGGATAAGAAAAATTGAGCTCAATAAAACTTTTGCATTACTTTTCTTTGAGTTATGTAGCATTATTTTGTTCATTTGCATTGTTGAGGGCGCTGCGATCATTTTACCAAAGCTAAGTGAAATATCTGTTTTTCTTGCTGATTTACAAGTAACGAGGCTTATTTCAATAAGATAATATCAACAATATCAGTAATATTTATTTGAAAGAAACCTGGACTAATTCTTTTAGCTTTTTACATAAAATTTTGTTTTGAAATGCTTAGGTCAAGCTCACTATTATATAAATAAAAAAATTATCAAAAATCGATCTAATTATCTAAAAACAATGAAATAAAGTAATATATATTGTGTGAATCTTTCTAAATTAATCTTTTATCACGTCTTAGCTTCAAAATTTTAATATAAGAAATCATACCACTTTTTTTTTTTTTAAACACTTAATTTATATAAAAGGTTTCCATAAGTGCACCTAACATGATGAGTTTCCTTATAGTTTAAGTAAGAGATCCCGGTTGCTAAGCAACCAAGGTTCTCCGTTAATCTGGCAAATCTACTCGGTATCTATCTCAATGCACTATATCTCTTCTAAGATCCAATTAAACCGTCTCCGCGAGATTGGATCGATGTTCGATAACTCACTTACACACACAAATGAAATCTCAAATAAAACATTTGACGTGGACTGTAATAATTTATCTCTTTTATTTAGGCAGCCATCACACTCGAGGATGGACTGACCACACCACCTTATTCAACTCTCCTTTCTTACATTCTTTCTCCCGTCATCTCAACCCCACAGATAGGATGTTTACAATATAGGGCGTTGGCTTCCCCTATGCACGGGGACCTGGGTTTCGAGACAACAAAACACAAGCTGTACTCTTCACGAGACGCAAAATTCCTCCGTCTAATGTTTTCCTATTTAACCAAAGAATTAACTGGACTAACAATACTAAATACTTAAGAGTATACTTTGATAGTTTTTTTTTTTTTTTTTTTTTATTTCCAATGGCAGATTATGAACAGTTACAGCAAAAAGAACAACGAAAAAAAAACATGCTGAAACAGAGTTGATATAGTAAGCTTACGTATTAACCACTTTAAACGTAAATATAATATTTCTATATGTAAATATAATATGCCTTATCCATTCATTAATAGAAAATCCCTTTTTTCCTTAGATAATAAACTAATTATTTACATGTACTATTTGCGTCCCATCATCACATATGCTAGCCCAGTTTGGGGTTCTGCTGCAAAAATACCACATCAAAAAAAATTGAAAATAAAATTTTAAGAATGATTACTGACTCTCCTTGGTATTTTAGGAATGATGACATTCGTCACCGTCTTGCCCTCCCCCTCTGTTCAAAAATTCATGCTCAAGCTTGCAGAAAATTTCTATGCAAATCTTGAACAGTCTCAGTGGGTTCCTGGAATGTGGAGGGAAATCGAAGGAGTAGAATCGCAGAAAGAAACGAACTAGTAGTAGTATAGTATACTATTAGAATCAAGAAGACATATATATCTCACTAATCGTTTGGCAATTATTTTTAACCGTGCTTCAGAATTTTTCTTTACAATATTGAAAGTTATTTTTGAAGTTAACAGAGAAAACTATTTATTTATAACATTATATTTGTATTAAATGTATCTAAGAAATACACACAGAATTTAAAGCAGTACAAACACAAATTTCTTTTTATACATTAAGAAGCGTAGAATTCTATAATAAACATCCATAATAACATACAATAATATATATATATATCCAACATCCATATAATAAACATGTAAATGTGTGTTTTTAATACTTCTTTAAATGAAAATTTGCGGATAAAACAATTCAGCAAACTGTTCATTTTAGTTTTATTTAATGTTGTCAAATTTTATATTTCTTTTAAAAATATTTTTCTATAGTAAAAAGTAGTATATAGTAGTTTGTGTCTATGTGTCTAGACGGAATTGCAGATAAATGCTGGGATTCCCCTTCCCCAAGACTTATATAAATGAAAAATAAAATAATTAAAAATTCCGTAGAGTGTCACAATCATTATTCTTCGTTAATTGTCAAGATAACATGTTGTCCACTCTTTAACATAAAATAAATCACAAAAGTTCTATATTAAAATTATTTTTAAATCTTATATCACTTATCTATACAAACATCTTACACCATGAATTAAATTTTCATAAGTAATGAATTAGTTTGAAATAACAATAAATACAGAATTTCTGTTCAATAATCATTATCTAACTTGCTATTATGTTCATTCAAAAATTGATCTTTTCATTCGAAAAGTGAAGTATTTGTAATGTTTTCAGCCTGAAACCAATATCTTTACTTCATTTAAGGATATCGCAGAATCATTACAAAAATAAACAAATAAATTATTATTATATATTTATAATATAAATCTGTTGGGCAGTCTATACACAGGTTATTCATAAAATTTAGAATTTAAAGTAAGAACAAAACACATAATAGCAATTCCAAACAACTTTTCTTGAAAAATCACACTTTCAAACGAAAATAAATATGCTAGATAAATAAATCATCAATAAAATAATAGAACCAATTATAGTTAGGGATGATTGCCAGAAATTTTAAATGTTTTGTTTTATTTTACTTGATGACATTAGCATTTACTACGTAGCGGATTATTAGAGTTACACAGGATGTCTAATGGAAAAATATGCTACACTAGAATTACATTTTCAAACATTTTTTTTTTTTTTAGGAATGATAACAGTAAAGAAGTCTTATTTCAGCCTAATGAATTAATTTTCCAGACGACGTATTTATTTTGTTGATCTCCACTATGGGGAAAAAACGCAGTAAAAGAAAAAATATACAAGCTATTTATCGGGTTTATATAATATTATATACAATTGTACAATATTTTTTAACTTCCCAGTATTTAAAAATAAATAAAATTAAAAAATGTAATCGGATGGCTTACTCATAATATTTAGAATTTAATGTAAGAACAAAACGCATAAAAGCAATCTTAAACAAAGAAAGAAAAACTATAGAATTCCAAACAATTTCCTTTTCTTGAAAAATCTCATTTTCATTTAGAAATAAAATTGTCTTGGCGATCTTTATAAAAAAATTTTACATTATTTAATTAAATAATTATTAGCTGAAAGAAATCAAAATGGTCAAAAAACCACGGACTCCGCTCAATAAAACAATATCCACGATTTTTTTGTGTAATAATTTACATCGATTAGAACACAGCACAGTACGATAAATTCTTTTTTATGACATGGCACGGAACGCGTTTTAATTTTTATTGTAACCTTACTGCCCACTACTCTCGTTTGCGCGGGAAAGAAGTTAAGAAGTGTTTCTTGCTGTTTCATTTTCTATCCATTGGCATCTGCTAAATATATATATTTATTTCTAAAACGCATTTATTTTTGTTATCTCCTAGATGTTATGAAAACCTATTTTAATCAATTTAACAATTATTCTTTGTTAAATTGTTAATTAATTGTGTTTTCTTTGTCTGGAGGCGTCGTTCAAATAGTGTCCTGTGTATTAAGCATACCTATTATACTAATTATTTTACCATATTTTTATGCATATGGTGTTATTTATATATTTTTATCTTTAAAAATTAATTAATAATAAATGTAAGTATTTAAATTATTTATTTAACATTAAAATTTTGTCAACCATACTTATTAAAAATTATCTTAATTTAATAATAATAATAATGAATCACTTATTACTTTTAATTCAATATTAAAATTAATTGATTGTAAAGTATTATTTAACTTACAAGAACACATCCAGCAAACCTTGTTTTAAAAACTTTATCATCTTAACATTTATGTGATCTTATTTATTTATTTTAATATTTATATATTTTTAATGTTAATCGAAATAACGTAATGTTTATTCAATATTTTGTAAATAATTATTTTAACATCTGCATATTATTTATTTCAATATTTTTGTTTAGCGTTTGGTTGTGTATCAATCAGCTTTATGCATAGTTTTTAATCATTTTGGTGTAGATTTGTACTAATAATTTTAGAAATGTCGATGCCCTATTGTTCACTTTTAAAAGTTTTTTATTACAGATTTCAGGTGTTATTTTGAAGAAATATTATTTTTCTATTCTTTTATCAAATTATACCTAAATATGTTTTAATGAATTCAAAGAAAATTTTTAATTATTTATATACGATTGTAAAGCACCCACTATACAATATTCTCTCATTATCCTAATAAAACTTACAGGGATTCGTAGAAAAGTTTTTAGCTGATAATTTTCAAATTCAGTTTTAAATGTTCAATACTAATTCATGGATTCATCAATAAATTTGAACTCTTATGTGTGACATGTGCTCTCCCTACCACTTCCTCTTATGCAGTAACATCTTCATCACCCTATTTAGCACGTGAAAATGTCTAATGGAAAAGGCCGTGGTCCAGTGGAAAAGGCCGAATTGATTGCAGACTGCTGGCGAACTCAATTTTCACCAAATCCGACTCAAAACCACGTCTCTACGGACACTTTAATTATCGGCTGCACATCACTATTTACACGAACCTCACGCAAATTACATTAATGCAATCACCGCCTCGGAGACTCTAAATTTTATTCACTCATTAAAAACTAACAAAGCTCAGGCGAAGACAACATAAACAATGCCATGATTAAACACCTCCCTTTCTTAAATACATTCTATGGCTTATTATTATTTTTAATAACTTGCTTAAATTTTCTCACTTTCCTGCCTGCTGGAAGACGGCAATCATCACTCCTTTACACAAAAGCGGTTCAGATGAAAATCGACCGCAAAACTACAGACCCATCTCTCTTAGCAGCCTCAGTAAAATTTTTGAACACGCCATATTAACACGAATAAATCATTTCTGCACTCACAACAACATCATAATTCCTGAACAATTTGGATTCAGGAAAAACCTCAGCACAACCCATCAACTCGTTCGAGTTACCGAACTCATACATGACGGTTTTTCAAAGAAAATTAGTACCGGTATACTCTTCTTAGATATCGCGAAAATTTGATAAGATCTGGCATACTGGTCTAATTTTCAAACTCATCAACTAGACTTTCCAACACCTATCGCACTTTTAATTCACTCTTTTCTCTCTAATCGGCACTTCCGAGTTAAAGTTCATAACCAAACATCTACGCCACGAGAAATCGCCAGTGGTCTCCCGCAAGGGTCGCTTCTCTCGCCGCTGCTCTTTAACATCTATGTGAATGATTTCCCGCGCATGGCTAATGTGCACACGGCCATGTATGCGGATGACACTGCAATAATTTCCAGGCACTTTAATCAACTGAACATCATCTCAAACCTCCAAAATTATGTCACTCATCTTGAAACATGGCTTTCAAGGTGGAAAGTAAAAGTCAACACATCAAAATGCGCCTGCATGATCTTCACGAAGAAAGTCAAAACCATTGCTCTTCCCAATATCAAAATCTTCGACGAACCAGTACCGTTCGTTCATACTTACAAGTACCTGGGGGTTATTTTTGACAGACGACTTCTTTTTATACTTCATATTCAAGACACACTTCAAAGTGCCGCTATCGCTAGTCACAAAATTGCACCACTCTTAAATTTTAAAAGCAAACTCTCGATCAGAAGTAAACTCACTCTTTATACCTCCATTCTACGGCCCATTTAACTTACGCGTCTCCTATTTGGATTACCGCTAACATGGCCACATTGACGAAAACTGCAGGTTTTCAAAATCAACAAATTATGAGAATCACAAACGCGCCGTTTTTACTTGAACGAAATATTTTACACAAACGACCTAAACCTTGAACCAATTTTAGACTACATTCGGAACCTCTCTGAAAATTTTTTTTAACCAAATTCAGCACATCCACTAATCCGTTAATCGTTAATCTCCCGGCTTACGATCACTGCAATGAAAATCTATTAAAAGACCTAGAACAGTCAAAATTCAACATTTTATTAATTTCCCGCAACCAAAAAAAATTCATCTCGACACTGGTTAGTTTTAATTTTCTTTTCTAAATTCTATTTCGTTTTCTCATTACTCTCTTTTTCCAGTTTGTTTACAAGCGAAGTTCTTGATTTTATTGATAGATGACGCTACTGAGCTGCCCGACCGCGACTTCGATCTCCACCTTAAATTGCTCTGCCCATTTTTTCTCACCTACTTGCTCGGCAAATTGAAAGAGCGCAAATAATACCGCGACCTGCTCCGACTTCTGCCAGGGGTTTCTCCCCGATCTTCGGCGTGAATGCGCTCGGCATGTTTTTCTTTCTTATCGGTAGATGAATTCGTCCCACGGGGAAAGGAAGCTTGGCTCTGACTCTTGTTTTCTCCTACCCTTTTCTTTCCGCCACAACCACTCCTGAGATTTTTACTCATCTAAAATTCTCGTCAAAGTGCAAAAGTTTATAATTTTAACTTCTGTTCTTTTATTTTTAATACAATATACACTTTTATATTTTAACTCCTGAGCTATGGCTCATCCCTAATTTCTACACTTTTATATAACACATTTAATTACAATTTCAATTTTCTCTTAAAAGTTAATTTTTAATTTCACTATTTATGCAAAAGGAGATAGGGGATCCTGTCCCCAGGCACTCAAAAATACACAGCCTTTGTCTAATGAAATACGATTTTCTAGCCACTCGAGCAAGATATTTGGCTAATTAAACAGCTTATGTACGCATTTCGTAACATTCTTGCAGTTATAAGTTTTGTAATCATTAATATTAAATTTTCGCATTTTATTTTGCGAATAATATTCGTTTCATTTCATGAGGCATTCGTTACACTCATTAAGTCTGCCGAATTGTGATTTACTTCTTACTCCACAATGCTTTTCATACTTTCTTTAGAGCAAAATCATTTAAGTTGATTGTATCTAGAGTTCTCTTTTTTTTAGGAGCTTTTCTATGAAGAAATTAGAAATAATTAATTGCTAAAGTATATTTTGATGAAATTTAGTCATGGATATACTCTAAATACAGAATAAGTATTAAATAAAAAAAATTATTTTTATTGACGGATATTGTTAGTAAAGTATAAATGAAATGGGTGGTTCTTACAATAATATA
>BPLR01008327.1:0-35246 GCA_021605095.1 Caerostris extrusa | reverse complement strand
ACAAGTTAGTGGCGCAACAGCTCCATGGCTGGCCACCTCACCTCGTTGCCTAGTAACAGATTTCGAAACAGGAGAGCTGTAGCATTTTAAAGTCATTACCTAATTTTTTATTAATAAATTTTAATAATGAATCAATATTGAACATGATATATAAATATATAGTATGAGTGTGAACTAATATTAGAATTGTGCAAAAAGGTTTTCTTGCTCTTCAAGTTACCCTTTTCCTTACTTTTGGCGCCATCTATTGGTAGATGCATGGTCCAGTTCGAAATATAGGTTTTTTTTTTCTAAATATTAATTGATTAATTAAATTTAATTAATGAATTAATATTTGAAAAACTTTATTAACATCAAAGTGTCATCTACTATAAGTTTAAAAAATGTATTTGAACTTGAGTGGATGAATAAAAAGTATTTTATTAACGATTGAAAATTTGAACAAGGTATATAGGGAGAGTGTGAACTAATAGTAGAATTGAAAAAAAAAAGTTATATTTTAAGAATCTACATGGGCATTTATACATGTGAAACAACTATTTTTAAGACAAATATATTTTAAATTCAAATTTCTTAGTACCCAATTAGAATAGTACCCTTACTTGGAATAAAATATGAAATGGGCTGCATTAAAATCAAAATTACTACAATCATAATAACCTATTTATTAATTTTTCATGTGTAAAACTAAAATGAATTAGAAAATGAGTTATATTTTTTAAGAATCTACGTAAGACATTTGTATGTTTTCAACTATTTTTTTTAAGAAAATATATTTTTTAAATTCAAATTCTAGTACCCAATTAGAATAATACCCTATTTGGAATAAAATATGAAATGGGCTGCATTAAAAATCAAAATTACTACAATCATAATAACCCTATTTATTAATTTTTTTCATGTGCAAAAAAACTAAAATGAATTAGAAAAATGAGTTAATATTTTAAGAATCTACATAAGACATTTGTATGTTTCAACTATTTTTAAGACAAATATATTTTTAAATTCAAATTCTAAGTACAATTAGAATAATACCCTATTTGGAATAAAAATATGAAATGGCCGCATTAAAATCAAAATTACTACAATCATAATAACCCTATTTTTATTTTTTCGTAGCTACAAAACTAAAGATGAATTCAGAAAATGAGTTATTTTTTAAGAATCTACATAAGACATTTGTATGTTTCAACTATTTTTAAGACAAATATATTTTAAATTCAATTCTAGTATCCCAATTAAAAATAGTAATCTCATATTTCTGGAATAAAATATGAAATGGCTGCATTAAAATCAAAATTACTACAATCATAATAACCCTATTTATTAATTTTTCATGTGAAAACTAAAATGAATTAGAAAATGTGTTATATTTTAAGAATCTACATAAGACATTTGTATGTTTCAACTATTTTTTAAGACAAATATATTTTAAATTCAAATTCTAGTACCCAATTAGAATAATACCCTATTTGGAATAAAATATGAAATGGGCTGCATTAAAAATCATAAATAAGTAATCATAATAACCTATTTATTAATTTTTTCATGTGTAAAACTAAAATGAATTAGAAAAATGAGTTATATTTTAAGAATCTACATAAGACATTTGTATGTTTCAACTATTTTTAAGACAAATATATTTTTAAATTCAAATTCTAGTACCCAATTAGAATAGTACCCTACTTGGAATAAAATATGAAATGCTTTTTTCATTAAAATCAAAATTACTACAATCATAATAACCCTATTTATTAATTTTTTCATGTGCAAAAACTAAATGAATTAGAAAATGAGTTATATTTTAAGAATCTACATAAGACATTTTGTATGTTTCAACTATTTTTAAGACAAATATATTTTAAATTCAAATTCTAGCACCAAATTAGAATAATACCCTATTTGGAATAAAAAATATGAAATGGGCTGTATTAAAATCGTAATTACTACAATCATAATAACCCTATTTATTAATTTTTTTTCATGTAAAACTAAAATGAATTAGAAAATGAGTTATATTTTTTAAGAATCTACATAAGACATTTGTATGTTTTCCAGCTATTTTTAAGACAATAAATTTCGTATTTTAAATTCTGGTACCCAATTAGAATAATAATCTTTATTTGGAATAAATATGAAATGGGCTGCATTAAAATCAAAACTACTACAATCATAGAGACAACTTCCTTCTTCCCAGTATTGACTTTTTCATGTGTAAAACTAAAATGAATTAGAAAAATGGTGAGTTATATTTTTAAGAATCTACATAAGACATTTGTATGTTTCAACTATTTTTAAGACAAATATATTTTAAATTCAAATTCTAGTACCCAATTAGAATAGTACCCTATTTGAATAAAATATGAAATGGGCTGCATTAAAATCAAAATTACTACAATCATAATAACCCTATTTATTAATTTTTTCATGTGTAAAACTAAAATGAATTAGAAAATGAGTTATATTTTAAGAATCTACATAAGACATTTGTAGGTTTCAACTATTTTTAAGACAAATATATTTTAAATTCAAATTCTAGTACCCAATTAGAATAGTACAATACTTGGAATAAAATATGAAATGGGCTGCATTAAAATCAAAATTACTACAATCATAATAACCTATTTATATTAATTTTTTTCATGTGCAAAACTAAAAATGAATTAGAAAAATGAGTTATATTTTAAGAATCTTACATAAGACATTTGTATGTTTCAACTATTTTTAAGACAAATATATTTTAAATTCAAATTCTGGTACCCAATTAGAATAATACCCTATTTGGAATAAAATATGAAATGGGCTGCATTAAAATCAAAACTACTACAATCATAATAACCTATTTATTAATTTTCATGTAAAACTAAAAATGAATTAGAAAAATTTATATTTTAAGAATCATGTTTGTGTAAATTTTTAAGACAAATAAATGAATTAGAATAGTACCCTACTTGGAATAAAATATGAAATGGGCTGCATTAAAATCAAAATTACTTAAGTGCAAAACTAAAATGAATTAGAAAATGAGTTATATTTTAAGAATCTACATAAGACATTTGTATGTTTCAACTATTTTTAAGACAAATATATTTTAAATTCAAATTCTAGTACCCAATTAGAATAATACCCTATTTGGAATAAAATATGAAATGGGCTGCATTAAAATCAAAACTACTACAATCATAATAACCCTATTTATTAATTTTTTCATGTGTAAAACTAAAATGAATTAGAAAATGAGTTATATTTTAAGAATCTACATAAGACATTTGTATGTTTCAACTATTTTTAAGACAAATATATTTTAAATTCAAATTCTAGTACTTAGAATAATACCCTATTTGGAATAAAATATGAAATGGGCTGCATTAAAATCAAAATTACTACAATCATAATAACCCTATTTATTAATTTTTCATGTGCAAAACTAAAATGAATTAGAAAATGAGTTATATTTTAAGAATCTACATAAGACATTTGTATGTTTCAACTATTTTTAAGACAAATATATTTAAATAAATTTTAAATTCAAATTATGAAATGGGCTATTAAAATCAAAATTACTGAAAATCATAATAACCCTATTTATTTTAAATTTTCATGTGCAAAACTACCCAATTAGAACCCAATTAGAATAATACCCTATTTGGAATAAAATATGAAATGGGCTGCATTAAAATCAAAATTACTACAATCATAATAACCCTATTTATTAATTTTTCATGTGTAAAACTAAAATGAATTAGAAAATGAGTTATATTTTAAGAATCTACATAAGACATTTGTATGTTTCAACTATTTTTTAAGACAAATATATTTTAAATTCAAATTCTAGTACCCAATTAGAATAATACCCTATTTGGAATAAAATATGAAATGGGCTGCATTAAAACCAAAATTACTACAATCATAATAACCCTATTTATTAATTTTTTCATGTAAAAACTAAAATGAATGTAGCAAATTTGTAAAATTCATCTTCTATCTAAAATATAGATAGAAGAAGTTTAATGAAATTAATTTATGTTTGATTTCATTAAACTATATTGTTTTCTTCAAATCTGGATTTCTGGATACATTTTTTTTAGATTTAAAATTTTTTAAATTTTATTTCTGCCCACCAATAACTTAAAATGTTGCTATTGTTAAATAATATATCTACATTCATTGTTTTAAAAGAAATATACCTTCTCAAAATGAGTTCCTTTTTTGACATTATAATAAAAAATTAATGCAATAGAAATAATAAAAATTATTAAATTATTTTTATCTGTCCTTTATATATATTTAATTTAAATAATTTATATTATATATATATAATGTTATTTATCTTTATATATTTTTTATCGTGAGGAAAAACATATTTTCTTTTTAATGTATAAACTTTTTATTGTTATCAAATATTATTTTTATAGTATATAGTAGGGCATTTAGTATACATTATTTTGTATCTTATATAAGATATATAGTATTTAGTTTATATTATTTTATATCTCCCCGGATAGTATTTAGTATATACAGTAGAACCTCTTTAAGTCGAACCGCGATAAGTCGAAAACCTCCACAACTCGAAAAAAAATTTTTTGTTCCCTTCCCTTCAAGCCCTAAAATCCATTACTCGAAATTTCAACCCTCTATATGTCGAAATAATTTGTCAATCCCCTATTTGGTAAGGAGTTATTTTGGTATGTATTTTCCCTCCGTAACTCGAAAACAAAATTGAACCTCTGTATCTCGAACATTAGCAATGCTTGATTTTAGAACCTTTTTTTACAATTTTTACAACTCGATCGTTTGAAACTAATTACCTAATTAGCTCGAAGAAAAATAAGTTACCGACTTTAAGGATTTGCAGACAATGCACATCATTGTTCCTTAGAAAACAATGTATGAGTATACAGTAAATAGAATAACCAATTGTATGAAATATTCTTATTAAATAATTCTTATTATTGCTATTGATTTGCATATTTATTACCTCTGTAACTTGAATTTTTATTTATTTTACCTCTCTAACTCAAAATAAGTTAAAGAATCTAAGAGAAATAAGTTAAAGAATCTAAGAGAATCATAATGAATCTAAACCTCTACAAGTCGAATATTTCCTTACAAAAATCCGCGAAGTCGAAATCCTCCATAAGTCGAAAATATATATATATATTTTTCTTAGTGCAGCTGGCAAACACTAAGTAAGAATTATTTGGCTTCTCCCTTGAAGTTCGATTTACAGAGGTTCTACTGTATTATTTTATATCTCCCCAAATATATAGTATTTAGCACATATTATTTTATATCTTATATAGGATATATAGTATTTTTATAATTCATAGTATTTATCGCATATCTATATTAAATACACATTTAAAACGAGACATTTTTAAATCAGAATGGGAAGCTCGATTGTATTTAAATCTCTTCCGGGTTTTTACTCCACTCTTTCAGCTTATAATATTCACAATCAGGTGGTTGTTCAGGTATATTAATTAATGATCATGTGTATTGATGTTATCCTCAAATTCGATAACGAATAAACTTATATTTTCTTGCTACTATTAAAATAAATTTCTTTCTCTATGTAATGTTTTAATAGCAAAAAATTCTAAAAATATATTAAACATTTTTCTAAATGCATAGAAAAATATTAAACTTGACGATGCAAATGTAATATGTTTTATGAAAAATATATTTTCTCACAATAAGTATAAAATATAAAAGGCAAATTTTCAGACGGCTGTATAATATCTTAATTATGACATAGATGCACAATTAGTTTGGATCAAATCGATGACTGAAAGTTCTAGCTCTGTAGTTTCCTTTGTATCCCAATACTATGCTCTTTCTTCTTTAGTAGTAGGTAGTTATCATAGAACCGCCCACCCCTCCCCAAAAAAAGAATCTTTCTTCGACTTGCTCAATCAGTTACTAAAACAGTTTTAAGCGATAAATATGCAAAGAAAAAAAAATGCAACACTGTTAGTCACCTTAGTACCTTTCAAATAGTTCTGAGACGATGTATGAATTCATTTCTAGTGAACTAAGAAAGTAGTAGTTATCAGTGGTAGTTATAAGAGAACCCCCCAACTCTCCCTAAAAGAATCTTTCTTCGTGTTGCTTAATCAGTTACTAAAACAGTTTTAAGCGATAAATATACAAAGAAAAAAATGCAACCCTGTTAGTCACCTTAGTACCTTTCAAATAATTCTGAGACGATGTATGAATTCATTTCTAGTGAACTAAGACATCCACTTTTAGTTCGAGAAACATTTTTCTTGTTTTAAATTTGATTCCACCCGCATCGCAGAATGTCAGCCAGTCATTATCCTGAGAGATTAGTTGATCGAGTTTCTGATTAGCTGATGTTCTACAACTTGGGATCTTAGTATCTGGTGGGAATCTAGCTTTAGAGTTTTGTATTGAATCATCTTTGACTGACCCCAAGTATAAATAGGTAGGTAGAATGTGGTTTCACGGCACGAGAGCCATATATGGCTAATTTCTTCCTCCTAACAGTTTTGTTATGTAAAAGTAATTCCAGTTAAAAATACTATATTGCAATTTGAGTCCGGAAAAGGTAAGAAACACTGAAGTTAAACCAAATATGTTAATTGTAGATACGTGTAAAATAGAAATTAAAATATTGTATCCGTAAAAAAGGAACTTAAAAACTATTTAATATTAATTGTATTGTCTTTATTAAGCTTGAAATATTTTTAAAGTGGTGCAGTAGTTTATAAAAAATATCAAAGGTATGTGGATATATATATTATTAGTTAAAAAAGCTCTTTAAATTAAAAAAATTATGTTAATAGTAATATAAATTTTTTAATAAATATTTCAATCTAATAACTGATTTGCTGCACCATAATCATCCTCAACATAATTACAATTAAAGGTATGTATCTGTCACCTAGGCTCCTCATTCCACCCCACCACTGACAAGAATAAAAATACTAAAAATTATCTGAGATAGTACTGAAAATTTCATTTGAGTTTGTCATTTTTGAATTAAATACATATAAATTTAAGAATACCTTCATTGAAAAGATATTGAAATTAATAGATGCAGAACTTTAGGATCTAGCCAGAGAGACCATACGACAGCTTTGGCTTTGAATCAGATCTTAACGTACAAGAAAAAGCTCCCCAAAATTAATAAGTGAAGAATTTGAATTAGTGTGCTGTGAATTTGTGCGTGTACGTTTTTTTTTTTTCTTTTCCCTCCCCTTGCTCGGAAAATGCTTTTGGATACATGTCTATCTTTTCCCAGAGCGCTTTGGTAACACTTATTTATTGTTGTTTATGAGCAAGCTTTTTATATTTTTGGACCTTGAATTTCTTTCCCGTATTTGCGAGAAATAGCTGTTGAAAAGTAACACTTGTTTTTCCACCCCACCCCTATATATCGGAATATCACAAAAGAAACCGAAAGAATGTCACCAAACACTTATTACTCTATAGTTACCACCCATGTGTAATCCTTATCATAGATGGTGTCCCCTTGGTCTGTTCTCATAGCACGTCGTAAACCAGAAGGTAAACCCTGTAACAGCGGTTCATTGCAATAAAATAGTTCGCAAGTTGCCTAAAAATGAAAACTTTATTCCACCACCTAAAAAACACGAAAGACATTTATGAGAAGACACCAGTTAACAAATGAAGACTGTTAGGTCATAAATTTTCAGAGGAAAGAAAGGTTTCTGAAATGTATTGAATGGGTGCAGTTCTGTACGGTAAGTAATGCAAACAGACACCACAGTAGCAGGTGTGGCAATAACTGACGACGAAAGGTTAAAAAGGGTCTTTTCGAACAGTGTCAATTAGCGGACGTAAGAAACACAGATGGAATGCAATAAATCTTTCACTAGTTTTAATTTAGACCATTGCATTTCCTTTCCTTTCCTGAGATCACAAGTTTGTTTCTGAATTTCTGTTTTCCTTAAACGGAAGAGGAATTACATTCCATTACTTATCCTTAAGAAATCTGACACTATCCTTGACATCTGTGTGAAATTTAACGTCAAAATATTCATTAGTGTTTCAGTTACGCTTGGCGTTGTGACACAATAAAACTGATTCCGGCGATTTTTGAAATGTCTGAATTAATTGAGCAAAGAACTTGCATTAAATTATTTCAACAAAATAAAATAATACTAAAATGAATCCATGTTAAAGTTATTAATTAAAAATTTCAACAATATAGTACTTTTTAAATGTATATGAGATTTCAGAACATTTGAAAATAGTAATTGAATTTACCAAGTTAACGTAATGAAATTAAAGTTTAACGTAGATCTAGCTCCCCGTTGGTGCACCTAGGGCAACGCCTTGTCGGTTAAATGATCTAAAATTTTGGCAATGGGTTCCCTGCCGAATAGTAATCCATTTATTGTGCGATCTTGGGTAATGAGAAGGCGGATTCTCTTGCCAAAAAAAGGAACAACCATCACCCAAACCTTTTGTAAAGACATCTCTTTTCACTCGATGAAACTGATGATCCCAGACTTTTTCGGAACACACTATCTGATAATTTACGTGAAGGCAACTCATTTAAAACCTGGTTTAACTTAATTCTAAATATCCCTGATCTGCCCAGGTTGCCCTTTTCAGACTCCTGACCAGTCATGATTGTTTGGCCAATCATCTTTTTTCGAATGAAAATATTTGCAAGCCCAAAATGTATGCTGTGCAGTCTTGGAGAGGACATGGATTTATCTCACCTTCCTGTCTGCCCTGCACTTGTTTCCTCTACTGTGTATGTAGATTACTGGGAGGCTAGGGCCCTTATGGGCTAAACATGTCGCTATGTGATTTCCTTCGATTCTCGTTGTAGTTTTCATGTTCCTTGTGTTCTTTTTATTTTATTGCTTGTTGTAGCATGCCATTGGAAATAAAAAATTAAAAAAAAAGTTTAAAATATATTGTATTGAAATCTTTTATAAACAAGTAAACGATTCGTGAGATCTTATAATATTATATTTAGAAGAATTCATAATATATATATCACACGTTAAATGATACACAATACGTAAATATGAAAAGATAATAGTAAACTACGTAAGATAATGTAAAAACGCCTAGTTATTATATTATCATTTAAAAAATAGCGGAAAAAGCTTGTTATTCGCGAATTTGTCAAATTGTGAATGATTTTTTTTTTTTTTTATCAACAGTGGTAAAATTCTTTCAAAATTGTTTTCGGTTGATCGTAGCTACTAATATCTGTTAGAATATGATAAAAAAATAATTAAAAATATACATAATGAAAATTTTGATATATTAAATAAAATTATAAAGGATAAAGTTGAACAAAAATTAAATGCTTTTGATTTCATTGCATTTTCAAAACTTTCAGTATCCATTTTATCTTTTTAAAAAATAAATTTAATTCTAATGATTTCTGGGAAACACATTGTGATCATATTTTGAATATATTTAATATAAAAAGAAAAAATTGTTAGGATATAAAATCACAATTCCACGTCTGATTTAGGAAATTTGAAGTATGTTAAAACTCAGTCATGAAAAATATATATTGATGCAAATAAATGTTTTCTTGTTTTGGATATTCATTTTGTATTTATTTATTTAATTTGCGCCGGCTTTTATAATGTTTTCTTTCATCTTTATTGAAATATATATTCGATCATATTTATTGACCAAATATTCATATTTTTTATCATTTATATTTTTTTAAAACCGAAATTAGGTTTTATTATAAATTCTTATTAACATGTTTTAAAACTAAAACTAACTAAATTAGAAAGTGGATTTTAAATACAAACAAGTGTTACACACACCCTGATATGGAATTCAAATTTTTAAAAGCATTTCTTTGAATCAAAATTTTAAATGAATGAAAATGAATTAAGGTTTTATTCATTAAAAGAATTTAAAAGGAATGAAAACCTTATGAATTAAGAATTCCATCAGTATTTAAAAAGATGAATTTTTAAAAATGTTTTTAATATTTAGAATAAAATTACTCTAAGAAGAATTTATTAATTTTATTACTAGAATTTATTAATTTTTTAAGAATTATTTCAATAAACTCAAAATAAATAATTGCTGGAAATTCTTTTATTGAATTTATATATTTGCATGAAAAAGGGACTTAAGAATTATAATGAAATTCAAGTCAATTTTTCATTAATTATAAATAATTATAATGAATTTCAATTTTCATATAATGGGTGATTGTTAAAATCACTTAATTAAAATTTAGAAATCAACAAATATAAACTTTAAATCTTTAATCTAAAATAAATCTCTTTATTAGTAAAAAAATTAAATTTTGGTATTTAATTTTCTTAAAAATATTGAAGGATTTTTTTGTAACTAACATTTTTATTGATATCACATATCAATTTGTTAGCTATCCTCTGAATAATTTTGTGTAGATATATTCTAACAATATTTTGAGAGTATAAGATGGAAAAATAAATATGGAAAATGTTTCACTACTACATACACGAAATAAAGACTGGGGAAAAGGGGGATAAAACAAAAGCATTGAATTCCAAAATTAAGTTGAAAAATAAAATGAAAATCTAAGTGATCTTTTTATAATTTTCTGAAATCATAATCTTTTTTGATATTACAGATCTTATGAGAATAATTTAAAAAAATTAAAAATGCATTAAAGAATTCTTCTTAAAAATATTGATATAGTCAAATTTTATTAATTCTGATAAAAAAATATCTGTGAAGGATTAATAAGAAAAGCTTTGACTATGATACAGGGGTGTAAAATCTGTGGCAAAAATGAGACATTTTCTTTATTTTGATTTAGTAACCCAGTAAAATAGCCTAATATATGAATGATCTAATCTTCTAAGATCGTTATTAGAGGGGATACGAATTAATCAATGTTACAAGAGTTCTATTTTATGACTTTTTGCTGGCAATAGGATTTATTAGTTACATCAACAATTGCCATAGGGCGAAATTTATGGCGGATTCGAGGCGATATTGCAGCGCCATATAGGAACGAATCTTTATAGGAACAAATATGATAAATAATTTGCTTATGAACATATACTACTAAATGTTTCTATAATAATTGTTTTAAATGAATGCATTAAATTTAAATTAATTCCAAATTTTATTAATATTTTACATTTGTAAATTATTCACCACCAAGCATAATTTTTTTAATTTCTGAAAAATTTTGAATCTTTTTCCCTACAATTAATATGTTTTATTTGTCCTTTTTTTTATTTATCTTGTTAAATAATATCCGAACTTTAAAATAATTTTTATTTTTAATAATAATTTAAAAATTAGCTGTAATCTTTCATTTGAAGTATTACAGCAATTACTTGAACTTATTACTCATTATAATTATTTATTACTTGAACTATTTCTTAGCGCATTTTTTTTTTTTTTTTTTTTTTTTTTTGTAGAAAATCTACAACTATGTTATATCTAGAAATATTAAAATTCTCAAAAATAAGATTTGTTAAATAATATTTAAAAACATATTTATGACATTTATCCATTAATTGTCTATATGTAATTATTATTCATTCTCCTTATGCATGAGATATTGGATTTTTTTGTGCTACATTTTTTCTTCTTCTAAAAATAGATACATATAATTTTAGATTTAATTTTAAAACTAAAAAACACCATTTTTTGCTTATATAAATAGAAATAACTTATGGTAAGCATATATAAGCATTTTTTTTTTTTTTCTTACTCAAATCAAAAGTCGTAAATCATTCGATACTTTTAAATTTTAAATGAATTTCTTATTGCCATTTATTTAAAATAATTCTTATTTTAATTACATAACATATTTAATGTAAAAATAGAATGCCAAAACAAAATTCAGAGAAAAATTTAATATATATTTTCTGTTAAATTATTGAAAAACATATTTTTATATGAAATCCATTAAAAATATTCATTTCCAAGAATTCCAAAATATACGAAGTTGCAAGGAGGCTAAAGAAAAATTGTTAGCCAGTAAAGAATACAAATAATAATAATAAATAAATCCGTTACTGAAATGTGTCCAATTCTATGATGGATGTATTTATTAATATACATTAAATAAAAAATTATTTTTAATATTCGATTCTTCTTATAAAGGCGTCAATAAATTAGTTTTGAAAATCATTTCCGCTCCAGAAAATCATTTTTTGGTTTTCCACCCCTGATGATAAAACTTGGAAGTAAAAATAATGTTCACATATGCCAAATTATTTAAAACTTTTGATTTTTAATTTAAAATAAAAATATTTAATTTGCAGTACAAGCGTAAATTTTTTAGTGACGAATTAACAAATGGGCAGCAATTTTCATCAATTTTTTTTTTTTCATTCTCACATTTTTATTTTTAATGTACATAACAACACCAAAAGTGAAACGTCTGCGTTTAACATTGTCGTTACTTAAGGGACATAAAACACTCAAAACTGGATAAAAAGACCAAAAATTAAATTTCTATTCATTCTAAATTTAGTTTAATTGGGTACAAGGGTATTAATTTAAAATAAAAACTATGTCCTTCACTCTTTAAGTAAACGTCAAGAGTCGCACATTAAAACAACATCCTGTTTTAGCATTACAGTAATCCGTGCTATAGATCCAAATTGTTAAAATTAAGTAGAAATTAGAATAAATAATTAGAAATTTTAAGCATTACTAGAATTATAATTAAAATCATAATGAAAAAAAACAAATAGAGAGCTGTATGACGTAATTTATAGAATGTGAAATGATTTT
Source organism: Caerostris extrusa (assembly GCA_021605095.1). NCBI lineage: Eukaryota > Metazoa > Arthropoda > Arachnida > Araneae > Araneidae > Caerostris > Caerostris extrusa. The sequence goes on along the minus strand of BPLR01008327.1, from coordinate 22,517 downwards.
TCAATCCAGACTTTTATGTCCAAGCAATTCTTTGTTTTTGTATGAATTATTTGTTCAATTAACAGTTGATATGCTTTTACCAAACTATTTTTCGTTATACTGCAGTGGAAAAATACAGCCAGCACTATATGTGTGAAAAAAATCAAAGAATTACTTTGATTAAGAAATAAAATGTTTCATGTAAACTACATTGTACTGAACTGTGGTGCAATAGTGGCGTTTGAAGTAGAATAGCACCCTAATGGTCTGGTGGATAGTACATGAGGTTCCGAAACTGAGGGATCTCAGTTCAATACCTCACAATCGAAGACTAACTGAAAGATCCAATGTTTATCTTGGTTGACATGCTAAATCTTCCTTAAAAATTCCTTTTTTTTTTTTTTGGCTCTAGGGGAAGGGACAAGGAAAAACAACATCCTGTATGAGAGTATTCGATAATTAAATTGTGGGGTGCACTCTAGCAGACAATCCTGTAGTTCCTTCCTTGCAGCATTGAATTTGCTACATTTGTGGTGAAGAACGCCGGATAAATATGTCCGGCATTTGAAACCAACAAGTAAGGATTAATTAAGGATAGCAACAAATGTTAAACAGCAACAATTAAGGAAAACAACAATTAAAAGAAAGCAACAATTGTTCAATTACAATTCATCGGAATGTAATGAATTTTGTCAAAAACGTTAATGAAACAGTGCTTCACAAATTAGACATAAAAGTAAAACAATAGACTTACATTCTGTCTTGTAAAATATGCAAAATGGAAACTCACAGAAATACATGGAATCTAAGATCAATACGTGCACAGCTTCATCATGTAGTGTGATTACCTGTACCGTCTATATGATTAAGCAGTAAGTCTGGATCTAAGTAGGTTTTCTCTGTCTGTCTGTCACTTGGGATGATGGGTATATGCTTGGGTAGTCAGTGGACAATCCAAAAAAGATACCAGCCCTCACACATACCCAGACCCACCAAAATCTGTTTCTTTCATAGATATGACACTTAATAATAATGGGTTCCTGGCTCACACCAGACCAACAATCTTCTTGAGTCACTTTGCGAACGAAATCTATATTCATCAATAATGAGTACATACCTTCATTAACTTGCACTCCAATAGATACATAGAGGTACACATGATGTTGGGCGTCTTGCATACGACCCTCTTTCATTAATCCTTCTACATGCAGTTGATCCGGATACCAACTTTTAGGTAGTTGCTACAAGAGAAGATCTGAAATGGGTTCAGTGTTGTGGTTTTTGCCTTCTTGAAACTTGTAAACAGAGATCATTTGCCGCACTTGCAGCTCTACATCTTCATCGGCCATACATTGTAGAACTATTCTTTGATTCTATTCATCAGCTATACATCCTGAAATAGAATGGTTCTCTCGCAATTCTTCAAATAATGATATTGGGTACTCATATCTAAACCAATGCCTTCTCGAATACTACTATCAAGGTTTTCTTTTTTCAGTACGCAGTTTCTATTTTTAGAAACTGCACACGTTTTTAAATCCTGTTTTCCACAATGTGTCCAAAACATTAAATCATAGTCAACTCCCTAAATTGCATATCATAATCTACTATCATTGCTTTTTATGAAAACTTGCTTAATTTTGGACATATAACCTCAATTTTCTCATTTTCCTTAATTTTTGGAAGGCAACTTCTAAACAATTTTGATAATTAATTCACAGCTTATTCTCACTTTACAGTGAAATTAATTAATTTATTTTAGTTAACAAAATCGCAAATGAAATTTATAGTTTTGGCAAGTTTAGAATAATATTTTTGAAAATTTTAAATCCTTTTCATTGCACTGCAGATTTAGAAAGGGAAGAGAAATAAATAAATCTGTACATATTACGTAATTGTTTTTATGCCACATTTATTATTTACTTAATCGGTGTTTATAAAATGGTGTTTTGTTTAAAAAAATTAATATCATTTGAGTTAAATTTTGATGTGTGTGTATTATACACTGAATATTTTATTTAATGCTGTTGTTTTTAAATGTTGGATACTTTGAGCTAAGATTCTTCATCACTAGAATGTCAGGTTTAGGTTTGCACACTTTATGCACCCCATTTTATGCACACTTACCTATAGTTTCCGAACCACTACCAAACATCCATGCCACCACCAATATTCAAACCTGAAGCAATGTGGTACCAAAGGTCATAGTGTTAGCCAATTGGGCATTATCTTCCTACTGGCCATTTCATAGTTTTTATCACAACGACCGATCAAAATTTCTAATGTCTCGAAATGTACATATTCTGGAAACATTTAATGGAATTTCAATTCTTTTGAACATTGCCAATTAGAAAATGCTACTCATCTTTGTTCTTTATGTAATTTATTTTTACATCCACATTACTTATTATTGTTTAGCAAGGCAAGATCTATAAATATTTTAATAAAAATTGTAATAAAAATATCCTTAATTAGTGCAACTGGTATGTGCAATGGGGCCAGTTATTAGTGCATTATTTGGTGTGTGCAATGGTGCCAGCTATTAGTGCATTATTTGGTGTGTGCAATGTTGCCATGTGTTAGTGCAATAGCTGAATCTATTAGTTGTAGATAGGAAATCAAGAAGAGCAAAACAAGTAATATTTCAAATCCCCTCCCCCTCTTTCAAAAGAGGTTTAGTTTGGTTTGGTTTGCCGCTCTAAGGTCATCTTGTGCAAACGAGGGCTACACAGACCGGCACCTACAGTTTAAAGTGGATTCCGAATGACTAACAAACATCCATGCCACCGCCATTATACGAACCTGAAGCATGTGGTACAAAATGCCAGAGCGTTAGCCAATTGGCCACCAGGCTGCCTAGAATGTTAGATATAGCGTTAATCAGAAGTACAACAGGGGATGGAGGCTGTTCTACTGTACTAACATTTTGGAACAAACATTTTCACAATGGAATTTTTGATCATTCCATCTTGCAGATTCACAAACTCTGGCATCGGCATGCGTATTTTCAATTTGACTTTTATTTTTGGCTAGCGGAACCTTCTTAAGTCTCTAATCAAAAGTCTTTTCTTAAGTCTTTTCAAAATCTAATGAAATTATCCTCCAGACTGCACCAGTATTGTAAATTACTATGAACAATTCCGTCTCATATCTTAACTTTTTGTGTATTTCTCTCATTCATGCTCATACCATCACTATATACAGCACTTTTTGATGTTTATAACTGAATTTCTGCAAAGTTAAACCAGTCTAAGAAAGTACGACGGATTTTTTTTTTTTAATCCACTTCTTTATTGCTAACAGACAAAAATAACGTGGAATGTAGTTTTTATTTCATGTTTTGTTTTTTTATTCCTAAAGGATTTATTACTTAATGTGAAAATTTTATTTATCGTCAATCAAAAATAATTTTTCATTTTAAAATACGTCATCTGAGGAATTTTTTATTATATAATTTCGTATATTTTGTTTAAAAAAGATTTAGATAAAAAACAACGAAACATTTTATGAATATAACAATTTAGTTAATATTCATATTCAGTTCAAAAATTGTTCGTTTTAGAAACAAGCAACCAAAAAATAATTACTATAATTTCGTAATCATTAGCTATTCACGCCTGGATTCATATAAATACCAAAAGTACAGTATAACTCTTTGTAGGCCGTAGAATGTCAATTTAACTAATAACCTTCGAAAAGCGGAATGTTTTTTTGTGTAATTTCATATATTTTGTAAAAATAAATAAGAAATAAAATACAAGATTTAGATAAAAAAAAAAAAAAAAAATTTATGGATTTAATTAATATTAATATTTTGTTGAAAAATTGTTTGTTTTAGAAACAAAAAAATTACTATAATTTCTTAACCATTAGCAATTCACACCTGGATTCATATACTATTGTGCCCAAAAGTAAGACCAATTATTTTTTTTCAAAAACTCTTTATTTATTCTTCCAAATTTATTTCATTGCCTTCAGAGTAATGCACTTATGCCAACTTTTTTGCAATCCTCAATGCATGCTAAAAGTCATCGGCAGGGATGGTATTCAAAGAATACAGAGATTCACGTTGAATCTCTTCAATCGAATCAAAACGGTGTGAACGGAATGTTATTTTGAGTTTAGGAATAGCCAGGTGCTAAATCAGGTGAATACGTTGGTTGTGGAATGATATGGGTTTCATTTTTGGCGAAAAAGACACGAAAAATCAATGCAGTGTGAACTGGGGCATTCAGTGTTTTCGGTAGCAGTCGCGATTTGCCTTGTTTGAGGCCCGAAATCTATTAAAGTGAAATTTTGAAATTCCAACATCATCAGCAAGGTCTCTAATTGTAAATCGAGTAATTGTAATATTTTGACGTCAAATTTCACACAGATATCAAGGACAGTGTCAACAACCTAAAAAGAAAAAAAAAATGAAATTCCATAAGCCCCGGGAATTTTAATTATAATTATTAGTATTTATAGAATTTGTTCATTATAATTACGAAAATAATTAAATTAAATAAAGGATAACTTGGTGTGTGATTTGTGAACGGTTGAATATGAAAATTTTTAAATGACTGCCATTAATGAAAGTTATTTATTTAATTTATTTGGTATTAAATGGTATATTAAGTAGCTAATATTTTTTTGTACTTGGAATTAAATTAAATTGTACAGGAAGCTTCCTAGAAGCAGGAAGTACTGGATCAATCGAGATTCAAATCGAGATTAAATGTATATTTTTTAAATTAAAAAAATATATTAGTAAAATTGAATCATTAATTAATTAAAATTATTTAATTGATTATTAAATTAAAATATTTTTTTAATTTTAATTATTTAAAAAAATTAAAGTTGCTTTTGTCAATCTTCATCCGAAATTAAAAAAGGTTTTAATAATGAACTACCTTTTTATTTAACCATAAATCAATTAACATTATTAAGAGTATTTTCTTTTATATATTTTTTAATGATATTATTGGGGCCTGAATGGCCGAGTGTTTAGCGCTCGGTGCCACAGGTTTCGGGTTCGAGTCCCGGCGGTGCCATGGATGTTTGCAGTGGTTCGGAATCTACTTTAAGCTGTTGGTCCCGGTCTCCTGTGACTGTAAGAGCGACACGGAGCAGAAGTCAGACTTCTACCTACGGGTGTTCCATCAGAACAGCAGCTGCATCCCTTTCCTCCTTCCATGAGGGATACGATAACAACAACAATGATATTATTAAATTTTAAATTAATTTAGAGTGACTGTATTTTTTTATTATTTGAGAGGGCATGCAATTAAAATAATTAGAAATAAGATAATTAGAATAATTTAAAACGAAAAGATTTTTGCAAATTTAGATTTGTCACTCATATGTAGTAGCTCATCACGCTTGCTGGATGAAAAAAGTGATGGTACTGTGATATGAGGAGATACTGTCAAGGCAGGATTTTCCTATAGGCTAACTAGCCTTCAGCCTAGGGCCTGAAGATCAAGAGAGGCCTACATTCAAATTGTTAATAAAATTAGAATTACGCTATTCTAAAATCAGTAAACACTAAAACACTGAATCAAAAATAAGGAGAAATTCTACACATATGAGTAATAAACAAACATAATAAGTAATTTACAAACTTAAAAAAAATGGGAGGTGAAAGGTCCTCATAAGGGGAATAGCCTAGGGCGTCTTTTCATCTAGATCCGTCCCTGGATACTGTGTACGCGCATTATAACCGGCGACTTTAAAAAACCCTACTATGCGAGTATTTTATTATTTTTCTGAAAAAAAGCGAGCGAAATATCCAAATCTGCGGTACAACGAGATACGATGTAATAAAAATGTTATGAGTGTGATGTAATAAAAATTATGATTACCCGCTTCCAACTAATAACATTTTTATGTTACATTAAATTATTATTTGCTTTAAGTAATCTAATTTGAACTGTTCTAAATAATTTAATTCGATACTTTCAGATGATTGCGTTCAATTTTTAGAAACCAGTGTACAAACAATATATATATTTAATTATTATTATAACTTTTATGTATATAAATATTATTATTACTTTCAGAAATTGTGAAGCAGCCCTTATTGAAAAAACGATTGAAGAATATGGCCAAAAAGGAAACAAAAGTTAATGTGCGTCATTCCCTTCCAGAAAATTGTGTTATTTGTTTAGGACCAATAGAGGATGGATCTGTAACCAACAGTTGTTCTCATTCATTTTGTTTTCCCTGCATATTGCAGTGGGCAAAAGAGAAACAGGAATGCCCTTTATGCAAAAACGAATTTGACAAAATTTTCTTTAACGATCAACAGGTAAGAAGAACGTTTGAAGGACGTCTGATTCGTCCTCGTGCTAAAGCACAGCGGTACTCATCGGAATCTTCATCAAGTAATGCAATGCCAAACCAGAACATAGAACTTCATACATTGCAAAATAATAGCAATGTAGAAAATCATCAGATTCCTCCTATCAATGGATCGATTCGTCCTCGTACTAGATCACAGTGGAAGGCATTGGAATCTTCACCAAGTAATACAATAGCAAATAAGAATGGAGAACTTGATACATTGCCAATCAACAACCAACATCAAACACGTCCATTCTTTCCTAGAATGAGTGATATTCGACGTGCTTATTTAAGAGCAGAAAAAAAGGCCCTATACCACTCCAGATTATGCGAATCCTGGCGGCCCTGAATTTTATAATGGACGATTGGTATCTCCTTTATTTTCCACTCGTTCATTTACACGATCAGGTTCTTCAACAACTTCTTCTACATTGAGTTCAAATTCATCAAATCCTGGACCCAGCACATCTGCACCGGAAAGTAGCACATCTATTAATACTAACAACAGTGTTTCTCAGTCTGTAAGCAATGATCAGGAATGCCAGATTTTAAAAACTATAGAAACAGTGGACATATCAAGTGATGATGAAGAAGATGAGAAAAGAAGAATTAATACTTTTTCGAACTTCTCCCTTGAGGGTGAGTGTTTGGAAACTATATGTCGAATTCAGTAGACTTTTTACCTACTTCAGAAATTCATGAAAATTTCTTAAAAAAAACAATTTTTTTTCCTACGTCATTTTGAATATTTGGTTACATCTATAGTCTCATTGTATGATTGATACATGTATAATTATTTCGTCTAATATGCCTTTTATTTAAAGCATGTGTTTATATTATGTTGATTATTTTATATCTTCTTAAACAATGTATATTTTCATACAGTCTTTCTTCGTTCCTTTTTAACTTTTTTTTTTTTGAGAAATTAAAAAAAAAAAAAAAAAAAAAAAAAGCTTGTTACAAATAGTAAATAGGGCATTATAATATATAATTGGATGTGCTAGGAATAAATGTTTTTTTATAACATCAAATACATTGGTTGCACAAATTATAATGTCCGATTTTCATTAGAAAACAATAGATCTTGTTGTCCTTGTATATATCAAATGTGTGGCATTTTACCTTTAGATTTTCGAAAATTTAGAATGTACCTTCCCTACCCCTGTTCCTTTTGTCGAGAATAAATCAGACAATAAAATACATAGTACACGTTTTGCAGGGGTATACAGCCCGTTTTCTTTTCTTGTACTAGGAATAAATGTTTTTTTATAACATCAAATACATTGGATGCACAAATTATTATGTCCGATTTTCATTAGAAAACAATAGATCTTGTTGTCCTTGTACATATCAAATGTGTGGCATTTTTACCTTTAGATTTTCGAAAATTTAGAATGTAATTTCCCTACCCCTGTTCCTTTTGTCGAGAATAAATCAGACAATAAAATACATAGTACACGTTTTGCAGGGGGTATACAGCCCGTTTTCTTTTCTTGTACTAGGAATAAATGTTTTTTATAACATCAAATACATTGGATGCACAAATTATTATGTCCGATTTTCATTAGAAAACAATAGATCTTGTTGTCCTTGTACATATCAAATGTGTGGCATTTTACCTTTAGATTTTCGAAAATTTAGAATGTAATTTCCCTACCCCTGTTCCTTTTGTCGAGAATAAATCAGACAATAAAATATATAGTACACGTTTTGCTGGGATGCACAGCCCACTTGCTTTTCTTGTACATGGAATAAATGTTTTTTTATAACATCAAATAAATTGGGTGCACAAACTATAGTGTCCGATTTTCATTAGCAAAAAATAGTTCATGTTATCCTTGTACGTACCAAATGTGTGGCATTTTTTTAGATTTTCGAAAATTTAGAATGTAATTTCCCTACCCCTATTCCTTTTGTCGAGAATAATTTAGACAATAAAATATATAGTACACGTTTTGCTGGGATGCACAGCCCACTTGCTTTTCTTGTACTTGGAATAAATGTTTTTTTATAACATCAAATACATTGGATGCACAAATTATTATGTCCGATTTTCATTAGCAAAATATAGATCTTGTTGTTCTTGTACATATGAAATGTGTTTCATTTTTGCCTTTTACATTTTCGAAAATTGAGAATGTAATTTCTTTTGTCGAGAATAAATCAGACAATAAAATACATAGTACACGTTTTGCAGGGTATACAGCCCACTTACTTTTCTTGTTGTCCTCCTTAGCATTTATCAGTTTTACTTTAAAAGGAATAACATGTAACTGTTTTGAAAAATTTTCAGATTTTGTTGACAAATTAAAATAGGGATCGTGATCCTGCTCTAATAAGAAATAAATACTTAAATATTAGAAATCTATTTTATTCATTGTTTTCTAATTCTTTACAACCTAGGAGACAATTGTTTTTTGAAATGTGCTAGTATGGATACAAGTTTGCTAACAACGTTACGTATTTTGATTTATTACTGCAACATAAGAATCTATTAGATATCGACAAATCCACCTTATAAATCTGTTAGAACTATATAAAGAATCACGATCTTTCTTTTGTTGAATAATAACTGCAACTCCTACCAAGATTTGCTGTAAAATGGTATTGATGAAAATGATTATGTGCTTATTCAAATTCATATTTAATGTCTTTAAAAATTTATTTTAATTTTTCATCGGTTTTAAATAATTTTCCCTTATATAAGAGTGAATAATTTTTAAAACTCATATCTTCTTCTTACTGTGTATTAATCTTTATTGTTAGCCATGTTTAGTATAAAAATGGCTTAATGTTTTAAAATGTAAAATTTTCTTAATGTCTTAAAATGTGAAATGTTCTTAATGTTTTAAAATGTGAAATGTGCTTAATGTTTTAAGTGATATGTGCTTAATGCTTTATGTGAAATGTGCTTAATGTTTTAAAATGTGAAATGTTCTTAATGTTTTAAAAATGTGAAATGTTCTTATTGTTTTAAATGTGAACTGCGCTTGATGTTTTAAGTGATATGTGCTCAATGTTTTAAAATGTGATATGTGCTCAAATTTTAAAATGTGATATGTGCTTAATGTTTCTAAAATGTGCAATGTGCTTATTGTTCTAAAATATTTTGAAATGTGCAGTGTTAAAAAAATATATTGAAAAATTCTGTTTCAAAGGATTACACTATTTATAGATGAGTTCAATTGTACCGCATGGTGTGAACAATAAAATATTCAAAATGTAATAAATGTAGTAGAAGTAATTAAAAAAATAGCATAAAAAACGAATTTCAATTAATACTCACGAGATGCTCAAAAAAAAGCAGAAAGTTATATAACATAGATGTATACCTTAATTCCCTTCATGATCATTCGTATTTCCATGAAAGGCAATCCTTAAATATTTTTAGTAATCAATTCAATTAAAAATTATGACTTGGCCACTGCAAATGATAATTGCCTGAATATTTAAATTAACAGGTAAAGCGGTCATTAAATAATCTCAAATATGTTTGGGTTTGAAAATTTGGAATTTTATTTTTTCCTTAGACCCTATAATTAAAAAATAATAATTCTTTAATTTTATTTGAAGAATAGAAAAGAAAATTGTCCAACTTTGCGAAACCTAATTTCATTCAGGGATTAGCAAATGGGAACATACCGTAGTAAGTATAGTTTATAACAGGGTGGTCACACAACCTGGAAAAGTGAGGGAATTTTATGGAAGGTCAGGGAAGTTTTGGGAATTTAAAAAAAAAACAAAACAGAACTGGAATATTATTTTATTATTTTTTTATTTATTTTTTTTTGGAAGAAACAAAACTGGAAAAATTGCAGAGTCAGACTGAAGAAAACTAGCTCAATTGTGAAGATCTAATACAGTCACCACATATGTGTAAAAATTTATTTATGTATAAAAATATATAATCTGGCACTAGGGTATTGCAGGCAGAAGCTAAACGCGTCTAGGGCCTTGTCGTCCTTGGGTTATATTTTTAACCTAAATAATATTTTAATTAAACCTAATAATAAATAGTATTTTATTTACTTAATAAACTATATTTTTATCCTACTGGACTCCAAAGTTTCTGGTTACAACCACAGAAATTTTTTTTTTTTTTTTTTTTTCTTTTTCGATGTATTTTGCATTATAGGTAAAAAAGAATGAGTCCAAATCGTAACTTAGCCTTCTGGTAACCTAATATTCTACATCCATTTTAATTCCTTAATTTTAGAATAAGGAATAGTTTTGTTTGTGTATAAAACAGGTAATTTGCAGCCTATTATTTTTTTTATATGTTTTTTTTTTACCTAGGGTTTCTAATTGGCAGTATATTATATATATATAATCCATCTTTTCAAAACTACTAAATATTTAAGAAAAATTAAATTTCCTTGTTAATGTGATTGATGGATAAATATTTTCAGCCTATTCCTAATCAATTGAGAATTGTACCATACAACTCCGAATATAACTCCAGACTTCAAAAATGAATGATATTGAGAAACCTTTTTTGGGACCAATGCAAAATCCGTTTTACTGGACGTTTCATTGAAAATATGGACACATTTTTAAAGGTTTAGAGGAAAGAAACTTGAGTGAACAAAAATTGCTACTCATCATCATCATCAATAGCATGACAGCCCAGAGTGGGCTAAGGCTATCCTTTGAAGAGATTTCAATGCATTTCTCTGGGTGACAATGGCCTCAATTTCTAAACCCCTAGTACAGCAAAATCTTTTCCAACTGCTTAAAGCATTCCAATTCCAACAGTCAATTCCATTTCCAATTATCATTATTCCTTGTTCCAATCCGTCTCCCGAAGGTCCGTCGGTTTGTTTCTTTATTGGATTTCTTAACTGCCAGGATTTTTACACCCGTGTGGTGACCGGGTGAGAAAGAATTGTCCCAACGTAGTCCATGCGTGTCGTAAGAGGCGACTAAACAGGACCTGGCCCTCCTGGTAGGGGTTGGGCGCAGGGTTAAAAACCCTGCCTTGTAAAAAGTTTCGAAGATATAACCAGACTGCCTCCATGGAAAAAGACCAGGAAATGATTAATGGAACTGAAATTTGGTTTTGGAACATACGTTCGCCGTATCAAAGTAAAAAGATAAAGTGATAGAGTTGTTTTGAAGGTTTTCAATGTAACACCTTTTGGACAACGACCAAGGAGAAGACCGAAAATAAAATTGAGAATAAAACAATTTTTAAAACTGTAGTAGCTGACAATAAGTAAATTAAATTGAATAGCTAGTAGCAAAAAAAACATTAGCAAAATTACATTAAAATAACTAAATATTCAGCTGTGAATGATAAGAGGCAAAATATTTTTCAGGAAATTTTAAAAAAACAAATAAAAACTTTCATAATCATAATTTTTAAAATAACTCACTCTATTAATTTTTATAATAACTAAATTGAATAAATTTAAGAATAAAAATATTTCTAATACTGTAATGGCTAACAGTAAGTAAATTAATTTGAATAGCTAGCAGCAAACAAAACATTAGCAAATTACATTCAAATAACTAAGTATTCAGATGTGAATGATAAGAGGCAAAATATTTTTCATGAAATTTTAAAAAACCAAATAAAAACTTTCATAATCATAATTTTTAAAATAACACGCTCTATTAATGTTATAAATAACTAAATTGATTAATTTAAGAATAAAACAAATTTTAAAACTGTACTGGCTGACAGTAAGTAAATTAAGTTGAATAGCTAGCAGCAAAACAAAACATTAGCAAATTACTTTAAAATAACTAAGTATTCAGCTGTGAATGATAAGAGGCAACATATTTGTCATGAAATTTTAAAAAAAACAAAGAAAAACTTTCATAATCATAATTTTTAAAATAAAACTCTCTATTTATTTTATAATAACTAAATTGAATAAATGTAAGAATAAAACAATTTTTAAAACTGTACTAGCTCACAGTAAGTAAATTAAATAAAATAGCTGGCTGCAAACAAAACATTAGCAAATTACATTAATATAACTAAGTATTCAGCTGTGAAAGATAAGATTCAAAATATTTGTCATGAAATTTTTAAAAAACAGAAAAAAAAAAAAATTTCATGATCATAATTTTTAAAATAACACGCTCTATTAATTTTATAATAGTTAAATTGAATAAATTTAAGAATAAAAAATTTTTAAATCTGTAGTAGCTGACAGTAAGTAAATTAAATTGAAAAGCCAGCAGCAAACAAAACATTAGCAAATTACATTAAAATAAATCAGCTGTGAATGATAAGGAGGCAAAATATTTGTCATGAAATTTTAAAAAACCAAATAAAAACTTTCATAATCATAATTTTTAAAATAACACGGTCTATTAATGTTATAATAACTAAATTGAATAAATTTATGAATAAAACAATTTTTAAAACTGTAGTGGCTGACACTAAGTAAATTAAGTTGAATAGGTAGCAGCAAACAAATTATTAGCAAATTACATTAAAATAACTAAGTATTCAGCTGTGAATGATAAGTGGCAAAATATTTGTCATGAAATTTAAAAAAACAAAGAGAAACTCAGCATAATTTTTAAAAACACGATCAATTAGAATGATTTTTGAACACATGATCATAATTTTTAAAATTCACACGCTCTATTAATTTTTATAATAACTAAATAGAATAAATTTAAGAGTAAAACAAATTTTAAAACTGTAGTAGCTGTAAATTAAATTGAATAGCTAGCAGCAAACAAAAACATTAGCAAGTTACATTAAAATAACTAAGTATTCAACTGTAAATGATAAAATTCAAAATATTTGTCATGAAATTTTAAAAAGCGAAAGAAAAACTTTCATGATCATAATTTTTAAAATAACACGCTCTATTAATTTTAGAATAACTAAATTGAATAAATTTAAGAATAAAAATACTTTTAATAGTGTAATGGCTGACAGTAAGTAAATTAAATTGAATAGCTAGCAGCAAACAAAACATTAGCAAATTACACTCATGTCCATAAATTAAGGATAATGAAGTTCAGGCAAAGAAAGAGACAGAAGCAAAACAAATTTGACTTATTTGTAAAGTCTATTTATTAAACAAAAAGGTAAAGAGCAAAAAAGATGCTATATGTTTGAAATAATTAATAAAATTGCGATTTTTACTCCCTGGAGCAAATTTCAAAAAAGAACCTATTTACAAAAAACAGTATAACATGGTTAGTATGATGGTTAATATGGAGTATGTCTCCCGGACGATGCAATACAGGCCTTACAACGCCTAGGATTGCTGAGTATCAAAATATCAATCTGATCTTGGGGAATATTACACCACTCATCAAGCGATGCCCTCCGAAGTTCCGGTTGACAGGTGGGAAGGGGTTGACGGGCTGCAATTCGTCGGCAAAGCATATCCCACACATGCTCTATTGGATTCAAGTCCGGTGAGTATGCTGGCCAATATATACGGGAGATATCCTCCAATTGAAGTCATTCGTCTACAATGTTTGCACTGTGAGGGCGGGCGTTGTCATCCATAAACAGAAATTCAGCACCCATGGCGCCCCGAAACAAACGTACATATTGTTCCAGAATGACATCCCGATAGATGTGGCCTGTCATCGTTACACTCTGAACATGCAGGTCAGTTCTGGAACCAAGAATAATTCCTCCTCAAACGAGCCATCCAGCGCCACCGTAACGGTGTCGTTCAATGGTGTTCTCTTGGTGGAAACGAGTACCTGGCGCTCTCCATGTGAAAGTCTGGCGAGAATCAGCTTGCAAACTAAACCTGGACTCGTCGGAAAACATCACACCAGACCACTGTTGCGGTGTCCACAGTGCATGCTCTCTACTCCAGGTTAATCGCAGGCGACAGTGAGTTGCGGTAAGTGGAACACATGTAACAGGCCTACGAGCATATAGACAAATGTGCCCTAAGCGTCTGTACACGGTCTGCCTTGAAACTGTCGTACCAGTAGCTGAAGAGAGCTGACGAGACAGGTCTGATGCTGTGCTCCGTCTGTTTATTTTGGCAGTAACTGCTAAATACCGGTCCTCAGTCGGCTTTGTAACTCGGGGGCGACCTGTGCTGTAACATCTACTCACATTACCATCCTCTTGGAATCGTTGCCAAAGCCTGGAGATGACACTCTGGGCGATTTCAAGTTCCTCGGATACTTCAAGCTGGGTACGTCCACATTCCAGTCGTCCGATCATTCTACCTCGTAAAAAATCATCCAAATGCTTCCTTTGTGCTATAACTATGCGGCTATTGCACTGAAAGGCTTTTAAAGTGCTTGTGAACAATTTTACTTCTTTGCCACCATTCCTTATATACCCCTCTCTTACACTCTCGTCGTTGTGACGTACTATCCGCCCATCTGGTGGTTTCCTGTAATTTGCATATTCTTCTTCAAGATGTGTGTGATAATTCCGCCGGTGAAATTTTTTATTTTGGAGTTCAACTTCTGAGTGATTCTGAATTATCCTTAATTTATGGACATGAGTGTACATTAAAATAACTAAGTATTCAGCTGTGAATGATAACAGGCAAAATATTGTTCATGAAAATTTAAAAAACCAAATAAAAACTTTCATAATCATAATTTTAAAAATAACACGGTCTATAATGTTATAATAACTAAATTGAATAAATTTAAGAATAAAACAATTTTAAAACTGTAGTGGCTGACAGTAAGTAAATTAAGTTGAATAGCTAGCAACAAAAAAACATTAGCAAATTTCATTAAAATAACTAAGTATTCAGCTGTGAATGATAAGAGGCAAAATATTTGTCATGAAATTTTAAAAAACCAATGAAAAGTCACCACCATTTTTAAAAACATGATCAAGTAGCATGATTTTTGAAAACATGATCAATTAGCATGATTTTTGAAAACGTGATCATAATTTTTAAAATAACACGCTCTATTAATTTTATAATAATAAATTGAATAAATTTAAGAATAAAACAATTTTTAAAACTGTAGTAGCTGACAGTATGTAAATTAAATTGAATAGCTAGCAGCAAACAAAACATTAGCAAATTACTTTAAAATAACTAAGTATTCAGCTGTGAATGATAACAGGCAAAATATTGTTCATGAATTTTTAAAAAACCAAATAAAAAACTTTCATAATCATAATTTTTAAAATAATACGGTCTATTAATATTATAATAACTAAAATGAATAAATTTAAGAATAAAACAATTTCTATAACTGTAGTGGCTGACAGTAAGTAAATTAAGTTGAATAGGTAGCAGCAAACAAATTATTAGCAAATTACATTAAAATAACTAAGTATTCAGCTGTGAATGATAAGAGTCAAATATTTGTCATGAAATTTTAAAAACCAAATAAAAACTTTCATAATCATAATTTTTAAAATAACACGCTCTATTAATTTTATAATAATTAAATTGAATACATTTAAGAATAAAAATATTTTTAATACTGTAATGGCTGACAGTAAGTAAATTAATTTGAATCGCTAGAGAAAACAAAACATCTGAAAATTACATTAAAATAACTAAGTATTCAGCTGTGAATGATAACAGGCAAAATATTGTTCATGAAATTTTAAAAACCAAATAAAAATTTTCATAATCATAATTTTTAAAATAACACGCTCTATTAATTTTATAATAACTAAATTGAATAAATTTAAGAATAAAAATATTTTTAATACCGTTATGTCTGACAGTAAGTAAATTAAATTGAATAGCTAGCAGCAAACAAAACATTAGCAAATTACATTAAAAATAAATCAGCTGTGAATGATAAGTGGCAAAATATTTGTCACGAAATTTTAAAAAACCAAAGAAAAACTATCATAATCATAATTTTTAAGATAACACGCTCTATTAATTTTATAATAATTAAATTGAATACATTTAAGAATAAAACAATTTTTAAAACTGTAGTAGCTGACAGTAAGTAATTTAAAATTGAACAGCTAGCAGCAAACAAAACATTAGCAAATTACATTAAAATAACTAAGTATTCAGCTGTGAATGATGAGAGGCAAAATATTTGTAATAAAATTTTAAAAAACCAAATAAAAACTTTCACAGACATAATTTCTAAAATAACACGCTCTATTAATTTTATAATAACTAAATTGAATAAATTTAAGAATAAAAATATTTCTAATACTGTAATGGCTGACAATAAGTAAATTAAATTGAATAGCTAGCAGCAAACTAAACATTAGCAAATTACATTAAAATAACTACGTATTCAGCTGTGAATGATAAGAGGCAAAATATTTGTCATGAAATTTTAAAAAACCAAAGAAAAACTCACCATAATTTTTAAAAAACATGATCAATTAGCATGATGTTTGAAAACATGATCATAATTTTTAAAATAATACGCTCTATTAATTTTATAATAATTAAATTGAATAAATTTAAGAATAAAAATATTTTTAATACTGTAATGGCTGACAGTAAGTAAATTAAATTGAATAGCTAGCAGAAAACAAAACATCTGAAAATTACATTAAAATAACTAAGTATTCAGCTGTGAATGATAAGAGGAAAAATAATTTTCATGAAATTTTAAAAAAACAAATAAAAACTTTCATAATCATAATTTTTTAAATAACACGCTCTATTAATTTTATAATAACTAAATTGAATAAATTTAAGAATAAAAATATTTTTAATACTGTAATGGCTGACAGTAAGTAAATTAAATTGAATAGCTAGTAGCAAACAAAACATTAGCAAATTACATTAAAATAACTAAGTATTCAGCTGTGAATGATAAGAGGCCAAATATTTGTCATGAAATTTTAAAAACCAAAGAAAAACTCACCATAATTTTTAAAAACATGATCAATTAGCATGATGTTTGAAAACATGATCATAATTTTTAAAATAACACGCTCTATTAATTTTATAATAATTAAATTGAATAAATTTAAGAATAAAAATATTTTTAATACTGTAATGGCTGACAGTAAGTAAATTAAATTGAATAGCTAGCAGAAAACAAAACATCTGAAAATTACATTAAAATAACTAAGTATTCAGCTGTGAATGATAAGAGGAAAAATAATTTTCATGAAATTTTAAAAAAACAAATAAAAACTTTCATAATCATAATTTTTTAAATAACACGCTCTATTAATTTTATAATAACTAAATTGAATAAATTTAAGAATAAAAATATTTTTAATACTGTAATGGCTGACAGTAAGTAAATTAAATTGAATAGCTAGTAGCAAACAAAACATTAGCAAATTACATTAAAATAACTAAGTATTCAGCTGTGAATGATAAGAGGCCAAATATTTGTCATGAAATTTTGCAATACCAAAGAAAAACTGTCATAATCATAATTTTTAAAATAACGCGCTCTATTAATTTGATAATATATAAACTGAATACATTTAAGAATAAAAATATTTTTAATACAGTAGTAGCTGACAGTAAGTAAATTAAATTGAATAGCTAGCAACAAACAAAATATTAGCAAATTTCATTAAAATAACTAAGTATTCAGCTGTGAATAATAAGATGCAAAATATTTGTTATGAAATTTTAAAAAACCAAAGAAAACTCACCATAATTTTTAAAAACATGATCAATTAGCATGATTTTTGAAAACATGATCATAATTTTTAAAACAACACGCTCTATTAATTTTATATTAATTAAATTGAATAAATTTAAGAATAAAAATATTTTTAATACTGTAATGGCTGACAGTAAGTAAATTAAATTGAATAACTAGCAGAAAACAAAACATCTGCAAATTACATTAAAATAACTAAGTATTCAGCTGTGAATGATAAGAGGTAAAATATTTGTCATAAAATTTTAAAAAACCAAATAAAAACTTTCATAATCATAATTTTTAAAAAATAACACGCTCTATTAATTTTATAATAACTAAATTGAATAAATTTAAGAATAAAAATATTTTTAATACCGTTATGGCTGACAGTAAGTAAATTAAATTGAATAGCTAGCAGCAAACAAAACATTAGCAAATTACATTAAAATAAATCAGCTGTGAATGATAAGTGGCAAAATATTTGTCATGAAATTTTAAAAACCAAAGAAAAACTTTCATAATCATAATTTTTAAAATAACACGCTCTATTAATTATATAATAATTAAATAGAATACATTTAAGAATAAAACAATTTTTAAAACTGTAGTAGCTGACAGTAAGTGAATTAAATTGAATAGCTAGCAGCAAACAAAACATTAGCAAATTACATTAAAATAACTAAGTATTCAGCAGTGAATGATGAGAGGCAAAATATTTGTCATAAAATTTTAAAAAACCAAATAAAAACTTTCATAATCATAATTTTTAAAATAACACGCTCTATTAATTTTATAATAACTAAATTGAATAAATTTAAGAATAAAAATATTTTTAATACTGTAATGGCTGACAGTAAGTAAATTAAATTGAATAGCTAGCAGCAAACAAAACATTAGCAAATTACATTAAAATAACTAAGTATTCAGTTGTGTATGATAAGAGGCAAAATATTTGTCATGAAATTTTGCAATACCAAAGAAAAACTTTCAAAATCATAATTTTTCAGAAAAATGATATTGAGTAATCATATTTAAAACAGTGCTGTCTGGAAATTTCACTATGTATTTTTACTTGCAGAAACTGCAGACCCATTTAAAGAATGTTTCAGCCCATTTGTCCAAAGTTAAAAGACATAAGCTTCTCTAATTTGCATATCATATTGTGATGCATCACTCATTTTTTGTGCATCCCTCGTCTTATGAATGTAAATTTACTTAATTTTGACAATGCATTAGCAGTTTTCTGATTTTTCATTAGTTTTGAAAAACAGTGAGGTAAATAATAATTTTATTTAGTAGAGAAATGAATTGGAAAGGCCAATATTTGTAAGACAATTTTTGAACTCAAATAATCTGTTATTAAATAAAAAAACTTAAAAACAAATATATAGAAAATCATTTTAAACAGACATTTTTTCAGAATTTTCATTTATCATATGATAACAACTATCTAAATTTAAATCAAATGAGTCTGTAACAACGGATGATAACGAAACGGACTCAGTAATTGGGAAAATAATTTTAAAATCTTTGAAAAACTGGAGATTTTGAAAAAGAGATTATTTCAATAATCTGCAAAAGCGCCACAATTGACACTTCAGTATCAATAACGTTAAGGCTGGGGACCTTAGTGTTGGCAAAAGAAGAAAACTTATCAGGCACTAAATGGTTAATAGAGGCAATACTCAATGGAAGAGTAAGGAATGTAAACATGTACTTGCCTCAAAGAAACATAATTAAAAGATACGTATGAATCACTCGTTCATTGTTAAATTCCATTCTATTATATTTGATTCTTTGAAAGAAAAGTGCTATGAACTAGTTTTGGTGGTATCAAGGACAATGGAAATTGGCGAAGAAGATACAATTTTTAAATTTACAAACTTTTTAGAGATATTGATATTCTAAAATTTGTGAAACTGTACAGAATGAGATGGGTTGTCATCTCATGAGAATAGAAAGTGATAGAGCTACTTTGAAGGTTTTTCAATGTAATCCCTTTTGAATAACGACCAAGGAAGACTGAAAAATAGATGGGTCGACTGTTTAAGACTTTGATTTTAATGTTAGTAAGAACAAAACTGGAGGTCCACGGCCAAGAGGAGAACAGCCTGGCTGGATCTTTTAAAGAAGGCCAAGGCCCACAACGGGCTGTCGAGCCACAGTTATGATGATATATATTTGATATTTCTGTTGTAAGTTAACAATTACTGTACATTTAGATTTATACATTCTGTTGAAATTTTGTAAATAATTTACAATTATAGAATTGAGAATCCTATCTGCGAGTTGTGTTAAAAATTGAGTGTTTGATGTGAATCTGTTTAAAGCTACATTCCTGTCAATAGGCTACGGAATCTAGCAGAAGAAGGGTCTTTACAGCAGTGAACATCTGATCCTATGTTTCTCGATATTATGTTTGTCGATACGTATATTTCATGTAATGTTTTGCGAATACAGTCCTTGAATTAATTTAGCGGATATCACGTTACACCCCCATTGTCGCTCAATCATCGATGTAGCACTGTTGTTGTTGTTGCTTTATCCCCTTGATTTAGAATCCTAAACCAAGTCCAGTAGATGCTGCATCAATAGTTCGTAAACTGTCCTCCCTTCACTCAACAGTTGCCTCACAGAGGCACCAATACAATCGATGAGAGGAGAGGGAGACGCAATGGCCGAACAATGACAAAGGGTATATGTCTTCTCATCTCCATTGAAGGTCAAACTCTTAGTAGTGTAGCACCACCAGTAATAACTGATAAGATATTAATTATTCAGGGACAGGCACGGCATGCATGTAGGATTTTGTCGGGGCAGGGAGACTCAGCAGAAACCTTGAAAGGAGGAGGGTAACAAAATAAAATATAGCTGCTCAAATGCATGAATATTCAATAGGTCATACATACTAAACTATAAGTAATAGAAAAGGTATCTTAAGTCGAAATTCCAGTTTTAATAAACAATTTATTAATAATTTTTACATTACACTTATTGGGTGCAAAAACATAATAAAAGAGGACTTTAAAAGAATTTAACTTTTTACTAAGAAATATTGTAGAAAAAAAAGAAAAATTTTATTTCTAAAAAAAAAATTGCATAAAAAAATTATTAATTAAAATTCAGAAATTCATTCTTATTTTCCTTTTGCCAGCTCATAAATTACATTTATATCAACTACAATATATTGACGATTATTTAATAAAATTAAATTAGATAAAACGTCGGTTTAATCAAGACATTCAAGAGCATTAATAAAATTGTCACTGATAAAAATACCACTAATTCATTGAAATAATACATATTTAACAAAAAACAAGTAATACAAAAAAAAAAAAAAAAAAAAAGAATTTTAATGTCAATTCCTATTTTTTTCTTTCACTATATTGCAGAAAGTCCTTTATAAATAATTTTCATTTTTTTAACTTCATCTGGCGCCATCTATTGGTAGATATATGCAACTTAATTCTAAAAAAAAACTAAAATTAATTAATTAAATTTAATTACTGAATTAATATTTGAAAAAACTGTATTTACACCAAGTGTCCTTCACTACAAGTTCAAAAAAAAATGTATTTGAATTTGAGTGGATGAATAAAAAGTATTTTATTAACGATTGAAAATTTGAACAAGATATATATAGGGAGAGTGTGAGCTAATAGAAGGAATTAAATAAATAGAAAATCCTAAATAGAAAGTGGTCATAAGTTTAAACATGTGCTCTTATAGACTTGGGGGTAGACTACTGAAGCCCCTAGGGGTACTTCTTTTGCTTAAAAACTCTTCCAATACATGGAATATTGATTCTACTTCAGTATCAATTCACAAATTTTAGTAAATAATAATTGCTCATTTGTGCTTAAAACCTTTCCAATACATAGAATATTGATTCTACTTCAGTATCAATTCACAAATTTTTAGTAAATAATAATTGCTCATTTGTGCTTAAAACTCTTCCAATACAGGGAATTTTGATTCTACTTCAGTATCAATTCACAAATTTTTAGTAAATAATAATTGCTCATTTGTTGGCTTAAAAACTCCTCCAATACAGGAATTTGATTCTACTTCAGTATCAATTCACAAATTTTTAGTAAATAACAATTTTTAGCTGATTTAATTTTCTTTTATCAATCACTCTTAAAAGAAAATACTAAAAAGTAAAACTTCATTTTCGGGCAAAGTTGACACTGAAAGTTGTATAGAAAATTGAGATGTCATTAAATACTAACATAACGAGTCTTCAACATCTTGAAATATTTCATCGTTTTTCTTTGCTCTGTATTATTGCTTAAAGAAATTTTATTTATAATATTTAATGGTGGCATGCACACAGGGCTGGATTTAGATGAAAAAGAGGCCCTAGGCTATTTCAGTTATGAGGCCCTTTCACCTCCCATTGTTAAGTTTGTAAATTACATGAGAGATAATAAAATACATCATTACTGTGATATATATCAATATGTTAAATGAAATATGTTGTGACGGGTACTAATCTTTTATAAAAAATGTGGCACGAATAATAAATAAAAAAAAAAAAAGTCGAAAACACTTATTTGGACATTTATTCTCAGCATCATATATAGTACTTGTAACAATAACTAATCAAACATAACGCACAACATTTATAAGAAACAAAATTCAAATAATAAAAAAGTCTTTGACAGCAATACATGTAACGTTGTGCTGGTTCAGAC
>BPLR01008326.1:0-25978 GCA_021605095.1 Caerostris extrusa | reverse complement strand
TTTATAAAATACACTAAATAGCTTTGCCTGTTTGTATTATATATTAAATCGTATGCTTAAAAACGTCTTAAAAATTACTATCTTGATCGCAAACATTTTCGATAATTTTAATGGAAATATTACATAATGCTATGAATTTTTTTTAACTAAATTTATCAGAATTAATAGATAATGTCCTGTACTACCTCAATATTTCCCTTAAGCGTTTACTTATTAATTTTAACTATAATCACTCGTCCATACAATACAACAATTTCAATTTTTTTATTAAAATATGTTAAGCAATTCACATATATAACTTTTTTTTTGCTTTTATATAATATTTTCAATAATAAAAATTGCTAAAATCTATCTCCAACGTATTCCCTAACACTACATATGAAATAATACTTTTTCATCACAAAACATTCATTTCTAAATTTAAAATATTTATTTCTCCTCTAATAACATATGAAAACTTATATGGCTTCAAAATTCATTTTATTAACTTTTTTTCATCTTATTTAATTTTTAACATTTAATTAATTAACATTAAATCACATTAAATTAATTTAGCATTAAATAACATAATTTTTCAATTCACATTAAATATATATATATATATATAAATGCCTAAAAATGTGGCAGAATGCTCCAAAATTCCCTATTTTTTACTCACACAACTCCATTCTTCTTCTACTACTTCATATTACAATATTTAACTACATGTTATGTTAAAAATATTTCTTGAAAAAGTTTTTAACTGAGTTAAATGGTAAAATAATCTGTCATACATGAATTATTTTTTTATAAATACAGCTTCGGAAAACATTGGATAATATAATTTCTAAATTTAAATAACTAAAATATAATATTGACTATATTTACTATTCTTCAATAAGGAATCACTATTTTCTGATACTTATTATTTTAAGAAGCAATTCGTGGGATATTAATTAATAATTTCATCACGAACATTGATCTTGGAATATCAATTAACTTCTCATTAATTAATAATTCTCAACAAATTTATTTGATGAAAAATCCTGGATACCCCTATTTTATTTCTTCTAAAAATCTCTACTGCTTAATAATTCATAACATCGTAATAAACGTTAATACTATCCAGGTGCCCAGAAGCTGATGGTGCTTGTTTCTGGGAACATTAAATGGTCTTGGAGCTCATGAAAAAGCATGGGGATAATGAGCTGGTTTACCGAAAATTAATAACCTCAAGACTGGTAACGCAGATGAAAGAAGATAAAAAGTAATAGATCTATTAATTCTCATGGGTAACATAAATGCGGGAGACTGTTATTCCTAAGGGACTCGTCAGTAAATGCATACAAGATACCTTTTACATAAGGGTTACTTACAAAAAATAACTATTCGAATCAAAAATATTTTTATCTGATTTGTTCTGTTTTACTGTAGATATGATTTATTATTTATTAGATGTTATATTTTTTAGATTTCAATACACTTTATAATATTAAAATATAAGGTAGATTAGATGAATTAAGCCAAAGGTAATTTAATAAATATAATTAAAATAAATTTATAATGATTTAATAAATAATTATCTCTTTATTTAAGCTTAAAATAAGATCATTTTATTATAATGATGATAATGATAAATTGAATTTTTGTATTTTTGAAGGGATAATTCAATAAAAGTGTAACTGTTCATCATTTTATTCAATATCATTTCTTAATATTAAACAAATAATATATCTTTTAATTAAACTTTTAAAATTAAAATGTTTCTTATTCATTCTCTTAATAATGGTTTTTCAGTATTAATTTTAACATTTGATTACTTTTTTCAGCAATAATATTTAAAGGAAAGCATTTTTTATTGCTTCAATAACATCGCGTTTTACAGCGCTAGATGCACCAAATGAAAATAAATACTTGGCAACCAAAATGAAGAAAAATAAAAAAGCAATAAAAAGGAACTTGTAAGTCATTATTTTAACGTCATATAAATTGTCTTTGAGTCTTAGTTATGGTTTTATGTATAGAATAAAAAACAAGCTAATAATTCTTTTCCACAATAACGTCTCAATAATATTTTTTTATTTATTATTTTGAAGAAATGTTCTTTGCAATTTCTTTCGCCACATATTTATATATGGCGAAATTAATCTTAGTATCTTTAATTATTTGGTGAGAAAAATTATTTCTTTCGCCAAATAATTAAATATATAATGTAATATATATCTTATTTCACCAAATAATTAAAGATGTAATATAATATACCTCTTATTTCACTAAATATTTTATATTTGATAAAACCATCTTGGCGTCTTTAATTATTTGGCGAAATAAGAATTATTTCTCTTGCCAAATAATTAAATATGCAATATAATATATAGCATTTCACCAAATAATTAAAGATTTAACATAATAATATACATCTTATTTCCCTAAATATTTATATTCGGCGAAACTAATCTTGAGTCTTTAATTAATTATTAATATTTATATTAGGCAAATAAGGTATATATTATATTACATCTTAATTACGTTTATATAGAAAATTATATTTTTATTATTATTTTCAAATAAAAGTAATTTCTTAGTAAAAAATCTTAGCAATCAAACGCGCAATATATGTTTATAAACATCTCTTGAATAGAAAATCTTAAAAATATAATTAATTTTAATTTGTCTTTATGGTAACAGTTATATTCATACCTTATGGTAATAGTTATATATGATTGTTTATTATTATTCTATGGTTATTTTCATATTATTTTATTGTTATCGTTCTTTACAAAGATATCATTTCTATTTATCAATAACTTCATTTATCATCTTGCTAGTTATAACAAAGCTAAGATAGCAAGAGATAAGATAACAAATACAATTGAAAGACAATATAAAAAGAAAAACACTAAGACAGAATTGCTAGTCATTATTTTTAATGACAGAAGATGTCTCGGGTCTTTGGGTCGCGCGGCTCCATGTTTAGGGGAGTCGAGAACAAATGAAGCGTTTGAAAAGATTCGCCGACAAATAGTTGATTTGGTTCTGCTTTTTGTCCTGTAAGAAATCGAAAAGCTAACGCGCCATTACTTCGAATTCCCTTTGATCAGTTCTTGTAATCATGTCACGTCGCTTGCTAAACAGAGGGAAGAATTTATTCGGTTTTATGATTGGAATACGAATTCAATGTTTATAGGTTTTCTTGAAATGTTACATCAGACTGAAATTTCATTACATTTTGTTTGTGACGAAATTATGAATGATGATTTAATAAAGCAATTCGTATGATAAAAATTCAGTAATTTGTAAATTCACTAATTTTTTCTCCTAATTAGCAACTAAATTTGACCCAAGTAATAATTGTCTGAAGCTGCATTTTTGGATGTATTTAATACTCATAATTATCATTTATAATAATACTCATAATTAGTAATTCTCATAATTATCCTCATTAATTGTCATAATTATCCTCATTAATACTCATAATTAATAATTCTCATAGTTATCATTCATGTATTTAATACATGTCATTATATCATACTATCAACATATCATTCAAATTCTTTATCTTTAAGGCTGTAAATATATAATTATTATGTAAACATAGAGTATATATATGGTAACTGTGTTTATGTTATATTTTATGTATTATTTCATTTCTTTACTTTTTTTTAAAATTGGAAGCTGGAATACGCGTATTAAATCAAAGTGTATATTTAAATGCTTATGATAATTTCATCATTAAATCCCCTTTATACATTTAAGAATAATGATAAACAACGCTCATTGGTTACATTTTTTGTAGCTTTTGTCTTTCTGATCTTTACTGATAGTTACTTGAGCAGTGCATTCTACGGGCTATGAACATCAAAAAGTCTTACATTAAACTACAGTAAGGATCCATCATGTCTTTTCGAAACAAAGTGTAGTCAATGGGGAAGAGTTCAAGGCTGGTAGAATCCTCCTTTTCAGGGACGGGTTGACCCTACCTAACGTTAGGACTTTGCACGTTAATTTCAAGGAACGGGATTGACCTTTACGTTAGACTTTGGGTTTGCACGTTCCTTTCAATCACGATGAGTTTTACTCTTATGTTAGACTTTTGGACAGTGCACGTTGTTTTTTCCGTCCGTTTGACTTTGGAACTGATAATGTGGGAGAGGGAGAAAGAAAAGGGAGTGTGCAGAGTCAAGTGAAGGTTTTTGGTGTAAGGGTACAAATGACTATCTTTTAAAGATGATTTTGTAAATATTTGATATAACAACACTAAATTGTGTTTTACGTGTTGTATTTCTAATAGTTCTGTCTTTGCACTGAATAAATATAATCAGCTAAACTTCGCATATTTATTTTTAACATTCGAAATTTTACTACACTTTCTATTTGCAAAAAAAAATTGTTGATATTTATTACTTGACCACTTGTCCAATGGCTAGACAGCAGCTCCATTGATTTACAAATTCTGAAATAGAAATACTTGTTAGTTTTTTATGGAAGTTTACACATTTTTTTTATATTTTACTACTTCTTAAATTTGTATTATTTTGGAAAACAAACTTCATCAATATTTTTATTATGAAATTAAATTATTTCTTTTTAAATACTGGTGATTGGCAAATCCTTTTTTTTTTTTTCAATTATATTAAATATGATATAGTTTAATATAAAGGGCTTTTTATATCATTATTTATTTACTCATTGTCAAAATTACAGGTAAACATGTTTACGATCTCCTAGATTATCAAAAAATAAGCTTTTACTCTTGTACTTATTTATTCAATACATTATTTTTCGAATTTTTGTTTGGAATAAGTGAGTCTTTTCGAAATATCCAGCGATTTTTCCTCTCACAAACAGCTGTTTTTTAAGATTCGTAAAGTAACACTTAGACAATATCATTGTCAAGGGAACTTTTTCCAACGCATCTGTTATTGACAGTGCTTTATTACAATGCCATTTTTGCAAAAGGTGTTGAAAATGCATTTTAAGGAATAGAAATTTCAGAGCTAAGCCTTTAGAAACTTCATTTGTATAGATTTCGTCATAGGGATGTTCTTGTATTTCTTAATGGAATCTTCTGTACATGATTCTTGGAGACTTCTTTAACTATATAATTTTCTTGTATTAGTGAGGATAGAGATAGAGTATAAGTTACGTGGAATTGACTCGTCAGTAATGATAATCTTGAATTAATTAATGAATCATTCAATTCATAGGAATGAAATCTTCATTATTTATCCAAGAATAAAATACCCATAATTTAAAGTTTAATAAAGATAATTATTAAGCAACAAATTTTTCGTTTCATGGTATTTTTTCTTAAATAAAAACTAAAAATATTTCGCCAAATCCCAATGACCCCTATTTTGCGATTTAACCCATTGCATGGAATATGATGAAAATTATATTTTTATCTGCATAAAAAGTAAAAAAAAATCTATGATAGCAGTAAACTATTCTTATTTATTTTTAATATATATCCCGTGTCAAATTATTAGGTTGGTGCAAAATTATCAGGCTTTTGTTTGACGTGCTATATTTTAATAATAATTTACAATTTTTATAAATTTAAGAATACAAATATCTTTCTACTTTTAGATTATAAAAATGCATTTCGATAATCATACTCGTAGTACTCATTTTTGGGTACTCAGTTTTGGTTCAAACAAATCCCGTTTAAGATGATTTTCTAATAGATGATTACGCTTCTGTCCCATCAAACACCACATTGCCTTCTTACAGTGTA
This sequence comes from Caerostris extrusa, assembly GCA_021605095.1. Lineage (NCBI taxonomy): Eukaryota > Metazoa > Arthropoda > Arachnida > Araneae > Araneidae > Caerostris > Caerostris extrusa. The sequence goes on along the minus strand of BPLR01008326.1, from coordinate 20,262 downwards.
CGTCCTTCGTTATTCCTGAAATCGTGGCGAAAACGCAGACCTTCTTTTGAAGTTTTTGAAGAGAAGCCATGATTTATCCCCAGTGGCAAGATCCTTCAGAAACGGACCCCGCTCGTTTCGTTGAAGCAAATAGGTGAAAATTCGGACACGTTAGGCTTTATTGTTGTCGCTGAGTTTATGGGGGAACCATGCAGCTTATTTCCATACCTTTCCAAACTTTTGAGGCGCCGAACGATGGTTGAATGGTCAATATTGATGTTGTCGGCCAGCATTCCAGTTGTCAAGCTTTCGTCCCCTGCCACGGGTACCAAAAGTGACTGGTCGTCGAAATCCGATGGTCGATCTCTTGCTGATTTATCTTCCAAGCTAGTGTCGTCAGATTTGAAATGGGCAAGCATTCCCTCATCGACTTTAGCTGATTGTGCCATCACCGAAAAGTTTGTCGAGATCACGAAATGACTGTACTGCTTTCCATCCTTTCTCAAAGTGGTATAGCATAATACAACGAATAAGAGTATGATTATCGACGAGCATTTTTATAACCTAAAAAGTAGAAGGATATTTTCATTCATAAATTTATAAGATAATTGTAAATTTCTATTAAAATATATCTCGTCAAAGAAACGCCTGATAATTATGCACCAACCCAATAATATAAAAATAAAATATTTTTGACGTGAAATATTTTTACTAGTGAATGGATAAGATTAAATGTGTAGTTTAGAATTAAGATTAATTTTATTTAATTAAATGATAAACATAAATTTATTATAAATAATAGCTGACTCTTAATTTTTTTACCTTATATTTCGTTGCGTACGTTAGAAATTTCATAAGCGAACCATATCCTGTTCCCACCTGAGTAAAGAAATATACTGCCAAATGCAGAATTGTGTCCATGAAAATATGTAGAAAATTTTATTGAGTGGAAAGAAATCCTAACATTCCGGGAAAATGCTCTTTTCTTTCACATTTGTCATTCTGGGCAACAAGTCTTTGGCGTATGGCCAGCTGTTTTCAACAAACATTCCTTGGTATACTGCCAGGATTTGGATCAACACAGCATTTTAGTCTATTATTGATGTACTTGTTGCTCAAAATCACTTAATTTAATTTTATTTGGGAACAGATTGCGTATAACTGTGTAATACAATAGTGTTTTTTTTTCTAGTATTGCTTATGGACATCTTAAGGTTTTTGGTATACAAAATGGCGTTTATAATTAACTGGAAATTTATTCCGAAGCTTATATATGTTTTATTAAAAACTTATAGTATTATTAAATCTTTGAAAAATATATGTTTATGCTTATAATATATCTGTACTTAATATATTTTTTTTAAAATTTATTACTGGATACTTTTTATATTTCAAATCAATTAAATATTTATTATCATTATATTTGTTTAATTATATTTCTAATATTACATTTTATTTTACTTTAAAAAAAAAAAAATTTTTATATTGTATTTATTCTGTTAATCTAATGTATCGTATATGATAGAGAATAACCACATTAAGATATATTTTTAAAATCTCAATACATTTTGATGCCAAAATTGTTTAGATTAGCTAGCTTAAAAATTAGAATATTATTTTATCGTTTAAATTAATGGTTATTATCATAAACTCAACAAATTTGAGTTCAAATAAATGCTAAATATTTTAAATACAAAAATCAATACTGTAAATTTAATTTATTAAATTAACTGGTAGATTTTTAAGTTAATTTAAATCTTATTCATTAGACAAATGAATTAGTTTTAGAAATTTTTATATCAATGTTGATTGACCTTTATGTCAAAGACATAATCAATCAATATTTATGCAATCTAATTTAATTAATGTCCATTAAACTAAGTCAATCTATATTTTTTAGTGTTTTATAAATGTAAAAAAATACAAATACATTAAAATGCAAAACAATACTTAAAAATTCTAATTGAATCCTTACAGCAATTTTGCATTGATTAAATTAAAACGAGACATATCTACATAACTCGATAGTCAAAATAAATCATTTAAAAGCATTACTGCTATGCTAGAAAAACCAATAATAAATAGTGAAATTTCCAAATATATTCATAAAAATTTAATATCTTTCCATTCCAAGAAAAATATTAAAAGTAAAATAATCCATAAAACAATAAATAATGTCATATACAAGAAAGCAAGAATGAAATATATTTATCACTTCTTTTGTAAGTAAAAAAAATATAAAACATCTTACAAATATGCAGTGTCTAGTGGGACAAAGATATAAAATTTTATGACTTGGAGTAACATAGAAATTTTAAAGTTGAGGAAGCCATAATAAATTTTCATCCATGTATCACGCAGTTAAATTGGTCCACCTCTTTACAATTTATTGCTTCAGAAAATACTTGTTTGAAATGAGATTGATTTTATGTTTTTTTTTTTCAAAAAAGAACAAATCTATTATTTTTTATCATTTATAATGATTTGTTGTTTTAATTCTGGAGAAAAAAATCTACATTAAAAGTCGTCTTAATATTTTCAATGTTTAACATGTTGAGGTTTGGTAACACATTAAAAATAAATATGTGAAACTTTAGTATCGTTTTAAAAATTAAATTGCTGGTTTTAATATCGAAGAATTGTCTCTTCACTTAATATTGTTGGAAGTAAAAAACGTTTAAGGAAAAATATTAATATAATTTTTTATTGAGCCATTCAATGCTTGTAAATTAATTTTTAATTAATTACTTTGAACAAGACCCATGAATAATTCTGTACCGTTTAGAAAGTTTTTTTTCATGTAAATGATAATTTTGTTAAATATTCGATACATATGCATTTGTTTGATGTTATGTGTTATTTAAAGTATAATTTGAAAACGTATGTCCTAAGCATTATTTATTATTTTGTGTAACAATAATTTGCTTTTTAAAATATATATATATAATACACATTTTTACAACAACAGCTTCATTGTAAAAATACAATATTTATGAATAATATATGAATTAAGATTTTATTCCTTGATTCCTCATGAGGAGAAGGGTTGTCATTGCCTCAAGAGGTTGGAACATGTTGGTTCGCGGAAGGTATTTTATTTCTTACCACCCTACAGAAAACCAATGATGTCATTCCCCAATCACCACTAGGGATGCATACTGTACGGGTTACGGCTACCCATAAGGATGCAAATGCCTTGGCAAAATCTAAACTTATGATTCCTTCTAAATTCAAAACTAGAATGCTAAATGTCGACATAAAAACAGTTACTAATCTCACCAAGATTAAGGATGAAGCACCATAAAAATATGAAAATTTCTGCTGATGGCGTAAAAATACTAAAAATGTGGCAACTGCCCTGATATCGAGCTGATTCTTCTTTATGTCTTTGATTACCCAGCTGTTGCAGCCGCCATACAATGTCTGAACCACTTATATTCCGAATTAGCAATTGAACCAAACAATATTATTCGGGAGCGCAGCGATATTTGATTTTCTTGTACTTCTCAGGGCATACGACAACAATAACAACACACAAAAACTTGAATTCTATCTTCAGGGTCAAATTAACAGATTTGAAAAGTTAAACAAATAATTTTTAGTTAACCCTTAATATAAGGGCAAATACGATTATATATATTAAACTTTTGAGTTAAGGTTTGAAATTTGCAAGAAATGCCGAACAGAAAGCATTTTGTATCTATGCCTGGAATTGGCATGATAAATACGCTGACCAGAAAGTCCCATCACTGGTTTCAAAGGAATTAAAAATAACAATAAACCTGACTTAAAATTCTTAAATAACTCTTCGAACAATTTCTCTTCTATATATATCTTTAACTTTAAAGATCTCTTTACCAGAAATTCCCCTCAAATGTCTCCAAAATACATTCAACTCACTTTACCACGACTCAAAATATTTTAATAGTAAACTTCGAATACTGGATAAAATTCTGTAATGTCAGCATTTTCCATGATTATATCTACAATAATGAGAATCTTTGCATCGAAACTCAAAGTATTCTGCAACGTAAGTAATTAAATATTCTAATAGCGAATCTTTACTTACCCTACGAAAAATTATTTCTTAATTCATAAAAGGGTTTTTTATGTATGTGGATGACTTAATTATATTTAACCATCATAACATTTATCCCAAAGAGCTTATTTTAATAAAGAATAATACAAATAATTTTCTTCGTATCGATATTAACATTCATAACTCCCAAAGTCATTTTTTTTTTTTTTGACAAAAGAAACATAAGAATACAAATATCATAAGATTAAGGGTGAAGCAACATAAAAATATGAACTATTCTGCTGATGGAGTTAAAAATACCAAAAATATGGCAACTGCCCCGATGTCGAGCTTACTCCTCGTCATGTCTTTAATTGACCAACTGTTGCAGACGCCATGCATTGTCTGGACCATCCCTCGGAAGAGTATTTATACTTCGAGCTGGCAATTAACATCGCCAATGTTATTCGGGAGCACCACGATATTTGATTTTGTTTCTAAATGCTGTTCTTTTTATTTGATTAATTTTCATTTTTCTTTTATTTTCTTTTTATTAATTTAATTACATTGATTTTTAATCATAAATTAATTTTGGAAACTTTCGATTTTTAAAATAAGTTAAAAAATAAAATAAAATAAATTTTTTTTTTTGAAATTAAATTTAATTTTTTAATATTAATAAGTTAAATTTTGACCAAACAATTTAAATCAATAAATTAATATGTAGTCATTAAAATGGTAGTGTTTGTTTCTTTTTGTTTATTAAATTAAATATTTTTAAATAATTGGGGTTTTTCAATTTAATTATATTCATTTATTTTATTGTTTAATTTTTTTATGATTTACTTCATAATAATAAATTTAAGCTCATCATATGCGAGAAAGAAAATAGTTAAGAGCGTAATTAAATTTACGGTATTTAAACAAATAAATATTTATTTTTTTTTTTTAACATTACAGAATAATTTTTTTCGAAAAATATAAGCTAATCCTATTGAAGAAATGGCAAAACTGAATTCATTCCATTAACAGATTATTTTTAAAAGGAAAACAAGCAATAAGTCTTAAATTTCTTAAAAACTTTTGAAGCGGCTACCACTTTCCAACTAGAAATTCCTACATGGGCAATGTAAGTCTAAACAAAACTCCAGAAAAAAGGGACTAAAATATTTTCCTAAAAAAAAAAAATTGATAAAAGACAGACAAAAGAAGAATTTTGGACGAAATTTTACTCGTCTAATCTCTCTTCAATTTGTCCCAAATGTCCGCTTATATACAAAACACACTGCTATTTTTTTTTTTTTAATATCACTCTGCTAGTGGCTTTTTCAATCACGTGTTCTGTTTCATTTGTAATCTTATAAGTGAAGCTGTGACGGCTGCTCCCTGCGGTCTTTCTTGCAGCCTAAGTGTTCTTTTTTTTTTTGGTACTAATGGAATGGCAACGGCAGAGAGGATTTATATATCGTTTGGTTGCTCTGGAGTAATGTTTTATTTTTTTAGTTAGAGCAATTTTGCAAAATGCGAAGGCCTAACGTGTGATGGCTTTCAAAAAGTGAAAAAGTTTTCAAATTCAAAACAAAAATCTTACGACTGTATTTTATTTTACATTTGAAAACATCATAAATTAATGGACCGCTTTTGAATTATATTAAATTTTAAACTTCATACCTCAGATTGTGCATATTTTGAATACTTCATAAAATAAAAACCGAAATCATAACTTTTTATCTAAATATCATTTAAAAATTTTTCTTAAAATGTATTTAATAAGCAAATTGCTAGAATAAGAATATTCAAATGTCTTAAACGAGTTTAATAACAATTTAAGATTTTTTTATTCAAAGCATTTTACATGAGTTGTGTGTTTATATATGTAAATCCATGTTCTTAAAAAGTAATTTGAATATTTTTTCATTGTAAAAATACAAGTTTTGTAAATAATACATGAATTAAGATTTTTTTTTTTTTCTAAATGCTGCCAACTTTTTAAAAATTAGTTTTCGTAGACTAAATTAATTACACTAATTTTTTAACATAAATTAATTTTGGAAGAGTGGATTTTTAAATTAAACTAAAAATTAAATATGACAATTAGATAAAATAACACAATTTTGTTAAATTTAATTTTAATTTTCAAATATTTATTAATTTTTTATAAATAAAATGTTCTTCAAACAATTTAATTCATAAATTAAAATGTGGTCGTTATAATGATATTGTTTTTTTTTTTTTTTTGTCTCCTTGGTATATTTATTAATTTAAATATTTTTAAATAATGGGCTTTTTTTTAAATTTAATCTTATTCATTTATTTGATTTCTATTTTTTATGATCTCATCATATGCGAGAAATAAAATATTTAAGAGCGTAATGAAATTTACAGTATTTAAACAAATAAGTATTTAGTTTTTTCAAAAAACTATAAGCTAATCCTATTGAAGAAATGACAAAACTGAATTCATTCCATTAACAGATTATTTTTAAAAAAGGAAAACAAGCAATAAGTCTTAAATTTCTTAACATTTTTTGAAGCGGCTGCCCATTTACAAATAGAAATTCCTATATGGACAATGTAAGCCTAAACAAAACTACGGAACAAAAGAGCTAAAATATATTTATAAAAAAAATTGATAAAAAACAGACAAAAGAAGAATTTTGGACGAAATTTTACTCGTCTAATCTCTCTTCAATTTGTCCCAAATGTCCGCTTACATACAAAACACGCTGCCTTTTTTTTTTTTTTTTTTTAATATCACTCTGCTAGTGGCTTTTTCAATCACGTGTTCTGTTTCATTTGTAATCTTATAAGTAAAGCTGTGACGGCTGCTCCCTGCGGTCTTTCTTGCAGCCTAAGTGTTCTTTTTTGTACTAATGGAATGGCAACGGCAGAGAGGATTTATATATCGTTTGGTAGCTCTGGAGTAATGCTTTTATTTTTTTTAGTTAGAGCAATTTTTATGCTTAAAATGCGAACGCCTAATGTGTGATGCCTTTCAAAAAAGTGAAAAAGTTTTCAAATTCAAAATAAGATTTTTTTTTTTTTTTTTACTATATTTTATTTTACATCAGACAGCATTATAAATTGATGGACCACTTTGAATTATTTTGAATTGGAAAATTTTATCTCAGATTGTGCTTCATAAAATAAAATGCCGAAAGCATAAATTTTTAATTAAATATCATTAAAATTTTTCTTGAAATTTATTTATTTAGCAAATTATTAAAATAAATATCTTAAATAAGTTTAATGGCAGTTTAAGAATTTTTAAATCAATAAATTTTACAGGAATTGTGCTTAAATATAATTAAATTCAAGTTATTAAAAAAATAATTTGTATAGACTTGCAGTTAAATTTTTAACATTGGAAAGGTATATAAATGTAATAATTTGGTTCCAAGAAATTTATGCTTCTTCTTTTTCTTCTTCATTGGCGCAACAGCCCCATGGAGGGCCAAGAATATACATTATAAACAAAAGACATTTATATATTATATTTAAAAAATATGCTTGAATATTTTTTAATTTGAATAAAAATGTGTATTTTTATATTTGTATTATGTTTTACATTTTTTAAAATATAAACTATTCTATAAATTTTTAAAAATATATTTTATAATTATTAAACATCCAATATAGAAAATTATTTGTTATTCCAAAGTTATTCTACTTAATCATTTTTTTGTCTTGACGTTTATAGCATTGCCAACGGTGGAAGCTTCGATTTTTCAAGTATCTTAAAATAACAAAGTAAGATAATAAAATAATGTATAACTTTTGCAATATATTTCAGCATCGTAGAGATTTTTTTGCATTTGAAAAACTTATATTATAATAAATATTGCCCTTCTATAGGATGCCATGAGTAAAAAAAAATTTCCTTTTCATTTGAAGAAAGTGACACTTTATACTAAAAAGTTTCCAACAAAATTTTCTTGCACGAACTGTTAAATGCTAGTGTTGCTCAAAAAAATTAGAATAAAAGTAGGCATAAAATTGCTTACATTTAATTATATTTGAAAGTTTATGAAAATAAAAGATTTATTGATCATAATTTGTTATAAAAATACATTTTTCAATTAAATACAATACGGTAATTTTTAATTTTGAAACTTTAGAAATAACAACTGTCACATTTGTAAAAATATATTTCACTAGATGTGTAAGGCCCACAAATGAATTTAATTGCTATTTAACTTTTCACCATAAAAATAACCAAAAGAAAATTAAAAAGCGAATACAGTTTATGCTTAAAATTAGAAAACCTTTTACATTTTTTTAATAATATGATTATAGAGCTATATTAATTGATTTATATTAATAACTTATATTAATTTGTCTCACTTCCTTTTTTTTTATACAAAAATATACATTGAAATAATGGAAGTGCATGGAAAACATATTTACTGATAACATTAGAAAAAACAACAATTTTACAAAGTTTCAAAACTTTTATAACAAACCATAAAAAATTTTAGTATTCCCACGATATTAACTTCTTAATCTTCAAAATGGTAAAAATTTTACTTTAACTCACTCTCTCTTTCTTTCTCTCTCCCTCATACAGTTATTCTCTGCAGATCTGTTCAAGGCTAAAAATTAAAAAAATTCGCTTACGTAGAACTATAAAGTAAGCCCGAATGTCTATAAAAATGCTTTTAGAGCCATTAAACTGGTCAATTTTGAATTTATGGTTCAGTAGCCTTTGAATGGAGTGTTATAAATGGGCCACAGTTTGAAGTAAAGATCAAATTTATGGGCTATACAACTTCGAACGACACTTTAAAAAAAATTGCTTCAGTAAATATATTCAGGTAAAAAATATTTTTAAAAAATAAATTCAATGGATCAATATCAAATATGGCAAAGAGTTTCTTAGCTTCAATCAACATAACGTGCACAATTTTGAGTTATTATATAAAATCAATTATGTGGTTATTACATATTTTTCAATATGATTCCGTACTCAATTAATCATTGTATATTATTTTATATCATATCTACATAATATCATGTCTACTTAATCATATCTGCATAATATACTATCAAACAATTTTATATACAATTTCCATTTAAACTTTTTTTTTTTTTGTGATATTCATCGTACAAAAATGTTTTTACTGCATAATGGGGAAGTTTTAAAATCATAATAAACATCTTGATAAAGTATATTAAATTAATTTTATTCGTGTATATTTTAATTGCATCATTTTATTAATTTCGTATTCTAAAAAAAATTTCAAATTTTATTATTACCTGTAAAAAAATGCTAATCCCTAATTTGGTGCTTTTAAATGTCCATTTGCCATTACATTATTAAGAAGAAAATTTAAGAAATTAATTAACATGAAAGGTTAGTTAAATAAAAAAAATTAAATTCTTCTTCTCCATTGGAGCATCAGCCCTATGGTGTGTTAAGGCCGTTTGCTTACTGGCAGATTTCGAGAAAGGAAATGTTTCCTTTTACGGAATAGGATTTTTTAGCCCTACTCCCATACAGTTTGGGAATGATGTGGGTGGGAATGTGGGTGGGAGAATTCTGGCTGGGCTCTGTGACGCTCTTACAGTCATATGAAATCGGTACCTACGGTTTTAAAGAGGATTCCGAACCAATGCAAGTCTCTATTGTACCACCGGTACTCGAACCCGAAACCTATGCGCTAGTCACTAGGACATCAGGCTCCAAAATATTAAATATAGTAATTTAATATTATGTTTAAATGACATAACTTGATTTTAAAGAAACTCATTACTTCCTAGTAATAAATCTTCACAAAATTCCAGAATAAGTTCTTTAAAAAATTTGTAGTTAAATTTTCTTGAATTAAAAATTAATTATTTGTTTAAATATTAAAAAAAAAAATCTTTCTTTTATGAAAGATTGAATTTTTTTTTCTAATGCAGCTGGTAAATATTTAGACAGCTGTCTTTCATGACATAAGCAAGCACTACACCGACGTTACCCACTTGCACTACTTAGGGGTGCGTGTAGCGTGAAGATAAGCTTCTGACCAGGAGTAACAATACCCCCGAAACTCTCTGCGATCATGTTAGACCGGACCTACGGTTTAAAATGGATTCCGAATCGCTACAAACACCCATCGAATCTCCGGGACTCAAACCCGAAACATGCGATACCGAACTCCAGAACTCTAGCCACTTGGCCATCAGTCCCCGAGATTGAAATAACAAAAGCATGTTTTAATAAAAACATATAATTTAAAAAATATTTTTAAAATCTCTTTATTTGGCTGGGAAAAAATAACATTGTTTCTTAGCTTATTCCATATGAAAATCATATATTCTAGATTAATTTGTATATTCCACATATTATTCTGCTGAGACCAATTATATCCTTACTAAATATTTTTATTGCAAAGAAATATTAACAATTAAGCCATCTTAGTGTAACAAATAAAAAGAAAATGCTAAAAACAACAAGGAACTACTAAATCCCATGACAGCCAGAATAAACTCATTTTCCACCCCGTTGCTGAATTAACACGGTTGCTCTGAGTAGTTTTTATCTAGCACTTGTCTGCTTAACTAGACAATTAATGGACTTCTCCGTGCCACTGTCGTTAACCTTTGGTAATCGCATTAATTTCGATGGGGTAATTCTGCAAATACTTTTTATGGAAGCACTAAAGGTTAAACCTGTGTATTGTAGACAGAAACTGATTGATTAAAAAACATACATATATTTTCAGATCGAAAACTGGATTTTAAAACATCATTAGAAATATTTTAAAAATAATCTTCAATTCAATTGTATTTATAAGAGCAAATATGTGTTATTTGAAGCATAATCTTCAGAATTATGAAAATGACCGATTATTAAGAATGTTCTTTTGAACTCCCATATCGTTATTATCATTCTAACAATTTTTTTAATAATTAATCATTTTCTCTCTTGACAATAGTAATCATTAATTAAATCTTTATTCTTTGTAATATTAAACTATTAATTTCATTAGTTAGAAAAAAACAGAATAAGTATTTAAGAACCTTAATGTTGTTATATTAGAAAACATCATATACCTGCTTTCCCTGTCTGTGTTATTAAACTATTTCTGCAATTTTTAAAAATACAGTTCATTAGAGCTAGGCAAACGTTTCAATGTTCACTAGACATACTTGCAGATGATCCTATGCACAAATTAGGAATCAGCAAAATCAATTCATTATTAAATCAGTTCTCAATGTTTCTTCCAATATTTGCCAAACAGCAATTGTATTTCACTAGTGTTAGACAGCGTCTAAGTATTATTAGATTTATTCTCATTTTTATTCTCATACTACATTTTCAAGGTCATACAAATTAAGAACTAGAAAAACCCATATGGCAGAGATTTAATTCAAAATCACAATTTTCCAATATCTACCAAACAGCATTTGTATTTCTATAGTATTAGACGTCTAAATATTAATTAGATTTATTACTACATTTTCAAGGTCACTGAAAAGACAAATTAGGAATTAGAAAAATCCATATAGTAGAGATTGAATTCAAAATCACAATTCTCAGCAGCCTTAGCTTATTAATTGCTTTCGCGGGCCTTGACCTTTTTGACCTTGAAGAGCACACTTTATATCTTGTAGCAATTCAAATAAATCTTACAACTATTGCTGAATTCTGTGCAAAGTCGTTGCTACTTTTAGTCTCAATGATTGTGAAATACATTTTCACAGGTAGTCATGTAATTATATTTTGTAATTTATTTTCATAAGTTTTAATGAAAGTACATAATGGGAAGTCATTATTTAAACTAACCAATATTTCAGAGATAAATAAACACTTGTTGGCAATAAGAGGATAAATCAAAGAGTGTCAAGTAAGTATCTGTTAAAATCTGTTAAAATGTTAAATGTCTAAAATGATTGAAGGAAGCAAAATCGATTGAGTCCAATACAAATTTGAATCGTTATAGCTTTAATTATAATTGATGTTGATACTTTATATAATGATACTTGGTGAAAACGGAAAATCCGTAAAGTGCATTATGATTATATTTAATGAAGATTAAACTAGAATATTTTTATAATAATTGTACATTGATTTTTAATATAACAATAGTATGTTTTTTTAACCCGTACACATTTAATTTAAGTATTCTTTACAGACGGATAATCCTTTATAATTCTTATGGAAAATTCCTTTATGATTAGTCATTAACTTTGCAACAAATTAAAAAGAATTAATGAGATATGTAAAAAACAAAAATGCCTAGAAAATAAAACATGCATAGCAATAACAAGTATTTATTCATAACTTTACAATCGTTAAAAGTTTCATTCATTTAATGAAAAAGTTAAAAGAAAGAGTAAGATTAAGAAAAGAAACGAAAGAATAAGTTAAAAAGAAAATGAAGTAAATATTCCAATAATTAAAAGTTTCTAAATTACCAATATAATGAATTTTGAATACTGTGGACATTTATAACAACAATCACAATAAGAATAAAAACAAAATCAAGTTTCAACTCAAAAACGGTTTAATCTTAAAAAAGACATTTTTTAAATTGACAATTCTATAATAGAATAGTTTCAAAATCTGAAAAAAGATAAATGTAAAAAATGTCTGATGGTTCTCAAAAATACAATCAGAGCGCGAATTTATTTTATCTTATTTAAAATCGTTACTCATGTTTTATTTAAAATAATATTGTTATAAATGCTTTACTTTCAATGTTGATTTTATCTTAAAAACGCTTAACTTCTTTCTATGGAGGTTTTCTTCTTTATCGATTCAAATCGTTTACAAGCTATCTTTTAATGTCTGCTATCTGTTTCAGTATCGATATTTTTTTCTACTTAATCGATTTTTCTACGTGGTCAGCTTGACTGATGTGTTGGATGTAGGGTAGAATTTCCCTACAGGAAGTGACCTTTCGGGATTTTGTAGGGATTGGGAGTTAAGAAAGGCATCTGCTCTCGGCACTAAAATCTAATAGAATTTTCCCAGGAAAAATATCCAGCTGAAGTGCAGGGGAATCTTATACAAAGAGGATTCCTTTTTTTTTCAAAATAAAGCCAGGATTTCCGGTCTCACGAAAGACGAATAAAAGATTGAAAGACTAAATCAAGTTACAAAGAATCAAAATAAACTTTTTGTTTGTGTTTCAGAAAAACAAATATTCCCGATTTAATCAACATTTGAAACATAATGTTTACTAACGTACTGTCCAATAAGTAAATTTATTTAGTAAAGAAATAGTTTTTAGTTATTTTATTCAAAATGTTTCAAATGTTAACTTACTGTCCTATAAGTAAAATTATTTAACAAAGTAGTGTTTTTAGTTTTTAGTCAACATTATGTTAACTAATGTACTGCCCAATAAGTAAAATTATTTAGCAAAGAAGAAGTATTTTTTTAATTTTTTTAGTCAAATTATGTTGACTAATATACTGTCCAATAAGTAAAATTATTTAATAAAAAGTAGTTTTTAGTCAACATTAAGTTTCACGTTTCAACTAATATACTGTCCAATAAGTGAAATTATTTAGCAAAGAAGTAGTTTAATTAGTCAATTATATGTTTTAAATGTTAACTAATACACTGTCCAATAAGTTAAATTATTTAGCAAAGGAGTAGTTTCTTTTAGTTTTTTTGTAATGCTTTGTTATTTCAGTATTGTTTAACGTTTTCAAAAGGAGTTAATAAAATTGATTTGTGACAAAAAAAACAAAGAAAATACATGTAACACAATTACAAAACATTTTTATTCGAATCATTCAGAATTGTATTTTAATTTCAATGTTAATAATGTCTGACAGCTATTAATTTTGTTACACTACGCTATAAATTACGTTTAGTAAAAGAGCAGTTTTCAGTGCGTGATGCTTTGTTATTTCAGTATTGTTTAGTGTATTCAAAATGAGTCAATCTGTGGCAAAATAAATAAATAAAGAAAAATCATATAACACAAACACAACACATTTTTATGTGACTATTGTATGTGAATTACATTTTTATTACTATTATTCTATGGGAATTGTATTTTAATTTCGATGTTGATATTATCTGACAGATGTTAATTGTTTTTGTTTTTTTTTTTGGATTAGCTTTTTGTATTTGAAGATTTAACTTCTTCGAAGTTTTTTTTATATATCTTATTTATTTATTTTTGTATGCTACAACAATCAGTTTCGGAATCGATACCTTTCCGCTTAATCGATTCTTCTACGTGGTCAGCTTGACTGATGGACTGGAAGTTGGAATATCCCAAAAGGAAGCGAACTTTCCGATTTTGTTGGGATTGGAAGTTAAGAAAGGCGACTTCTTTTGGCACTAAAATCTAAGAGCATTTTCTGAAGGAAGCATACAGCTCAAGTGGGGAAAATCCAACACAAAGAGGATTGCTTTTTCAATATAACGTTCGGTTTTAACAATGAAAAAAAAGGAAAAGAGCTTTTATGCGACTCAAGAGCTTTTGGGCATTAAGAAGTATCAAAATAAACTTTTTTGTTTTCATTTGTCGTATTTGGAATAAAGAGTTTTTCGTTTACTACTGTGTCCAAAAAGTAAGACTAGTTTTCAATTTAAATTTCCCGGGCATTTGGCATTTCAATGTTTTTTTCTTTTTTTTAGGTTGTTGCACTGTCCTTGACATCTGTGTGGAATTTTAAGTCAAAATATCCATTAGTGCTTGAGTTACGCTTGGTTTTATGAGATGCTAAAACTGATTACTGATTCTCTGTGTCTGAATTACTTGCATTAAATTTTACATTTAACCTATTATTGCATTTAATTTTGCATTAAAATTTTTAAAGAACTTGCATTAAATTTTGCTTTCGGAAGGAATATTAGTGTGCGGAAACTTATAGAATGTTGCAAAAGGCATTCGTTGAGCATTTCTATATCGGAAAGAATGTTTACAAGTGGTGTAAACAGTTCAAAGAAGGCAGAGAACGCGTTGAAGACGAAGAGCCCTCTGGCCGACCATCAACCTCAACTGACGAAGCTCACGTCCAAAAAAAATTAAAGATTTCGTGTTTACAAACCGTCGATTTACAATTAGAGACCTTGCTGATGATGTTGGGATTTCAAAATTCGAATTTAAAAGATGTTTTGGGCCTCAAACGCGTCAAAACTTGATTGGTACCGAAAACACTGAATGCGCCAGCTCACACTGCATTGATTCTTCGTGACTTTTTCACCAAAAATGAAACCCATATCGTTCCACAACCACCGTATTCACCTGATTTAGCATCGTGCTACTTCTGGCTATTCTCTACACTCAAATGACCACTCCGGGGACAACGTTTTTTGAGTCGATTGAAGAGACATTTCAAAAATCGCCGGAATCAGTTTTAGCATTTCCCAAAACCAAGCGTAATTCCAGCACTAATAATTATTTTGATGTAAAATTTTAAACAGTTGTCAAGGACAGTGCCAACAACCTAAAAAGAAAAGAAAATTTGAAATACCATATACAGGGAAATTTAAATTGAAAACAAGTCTTACTTTTTGGACACAATAGTAAATTTATACTAGAAACATAAATTTTTATAATATACTGTTCCCCAATTAAGGAAGTAATTTCCATTTTGAAATATTCTGATATTTTTTCAAATCTTTAATATTTCTAAATGAAATTTAATAAAATATATTTGTTATAAGCCGATTTAGATGCTTTTAAGAATTTCTTTTTCAATTTTTTTTTTTTTAAGATCCGAATGGTTTTTTTATCCTATTAATTTGCTTTTTCACTTGTTACGTTTTATCTGAAAACTTTTAAAATAGTAATAATAAAATATAATAAAGTTTCAGTTGAATTCTAATATAAAACCAAATTTAATTCAATGAAGAAATTGTTTGTGACAGAAATAAAGGAGTTAATTCTTCATTTGTTTCTGTGCTTGCACCATATTAATGTAAATATACATGCTTTTCTGATATAATGCGATATAACAAATGATTGAAAATTATGAATTCTCGACAATGGTAGCTGTTTGGTGTAAAATAACACTAAATATCGATCAAAAACTTTTATCGAATCTTGGACTTTTTCTACCTTGCAACCCATTTACTATGAGAATAAATGGTAAACATCATTTACCAATCTCAATTCATTGCACAGTCGACCTGAAGAGTCGAGTTACAATAACTGTTAATCATTTATTGCCTAATATAATCTAGTTAGAACGCTTTTGTGTCACTTGCGATTAATCACACTCGATAATTATTGTTATTTGACTTTTCGGTAAGTGAATATCACAAATTGTATTTTGGTTAAGAATGTTTTCACATATCACCTCAGAAAAGTTTAGAGTCTTTCTAATAAGAATTAGGCACTTAACATTTTGCATGTGAGTGATAAAGTACACATTATAGTATTGTTAATTTCGTCTAGAAAGATTGACGAAGGAATTTCAGTAAGATTCAGAATTCGAAATTAATTCAGTCTGACTGATAACGGACTGTTTTTAAATAAAACTTGTGGGTATCGTTGCATTTGAAAATGTTTTAGAAAGTCTTTTTTTTTATCAATTAAATTATTAATAAATAAATATAAATCTAATGAATTTTTTCCTTATTTTTCAAAAACTAACATTTATTTTTTTCAAAGAACAAGTACATGTTCTGACAGTATCTTAATCGTCTTTAAGAGCAGATGTATTATTACATAAAACTCTGACAACCTAAATTAGAAAAAGAATAACAACTTTCATAGGGGAACAGAAATATAATTATTTATAAATTCTTGATATAAGTCTTTTTTTTATGAAAAGCCAATTGAATAAGAATATTCAACGCATCAGATATTTAATATGGGAAGGAGTGATAAATATTATTAACGAATATCAATTAATTGCTTTGTTGAACTGAAGAATCGAGTTACAATAACTGTTAATCATTCAATGCTTAAGATTTGTATCAAGATCAAATTCTGTATTTTATATGGTATATTTTAATAAACATTGCAGCTTAGAATAATCAAAACAAGCTATATAGGGCTTATAAAGCAAATCATATAATGTAAATGAGCTTGTAAATAAAACTGTGTGTTCTCAAACATGTGTCTCAAGTCTCAACCCAAACACACTCCCATCCAACTGTACAAACACCCGACAACACTACAGAAATTAATTACACACACATAATACAAATATTTAAATTTTAAAATTGCAACTTGCAAAGTAGCAGGTCAAAATTTGTGTTACTTTTGAAATTCATTACAGTATATTATTAAAAATTAAAATAAAACAAATAGTATTGTGACTTAAAATTGCTTCCTAAATTATTTCTATTGCTCATTCTTATACTACTAGGCAAATATATCAAGTAATTTATTCAAACTTTCTGAGAATTAAAGAGTTTTAAAGTTATACTTTAGTACGAGTTCTCCTTTTATTATTATACTTGAATGTTTTGGAGATTTAAGTAAATACTTTGATTATTAATCAACTTTAAAGTCTAGGATCACAGATTATTTAATTACTTCATAAAAGGTTCACTAGTCACATTGCAAAAGAAACGAACATAAACTAAATTGTAATTTTAGATGCAACTGTTATAAAGAATTTTAATTGCAATACTGACACAATGCCTTAGGCAAAAGTTGAATTCAGTGTTGCACTTGAGTTATAAAAGCAGATAATAATTTGAAATTGTTTCCGACTTGTTTTGTCATTCCCTCGAAATTAATAACTAGTTATTTATCTTTTTCTGAAGAGTTAAAAATTAAAGATTTTAAAGTTATACTTTAGTATGAGTTCTCCTTTATTATCATACTTGAATGTTTTGGAGATTTAAGTAAATACTTTGATTATTAATCAACTTTAAAGTCTAGGATCACAGATTATTTAATTACTTCATAAAAGGTTCACTAGTCACATTGCAAAAGAAACGAACATAAACTAAATTGTAATTTTAGATGCAACTGTTATAAAGTATTTTAATTGCAATACTAAACACAACGCCTTAGGCAAAATTTGAATTCAGTGTTGCACTTGAAAAAATTAAGAATCTATGAAGGAGATAATAATTTGAAATTGTTTCCGACTTGTTTTGGTCATTCACTCGAAACTAATAATTAGTTATTTATCCCAATTTTCTGAAGAGTTAAAAATTAAAGAGCTTTAAAGTTATACTTTAATACAAATAGATCTTTTATATTAGTATGCTTTAATACAAATTGCTTCTTTTATTATTGTACTTTTTTATTGCAAATTGTTCTGAGGATTTAAGTAAATGCCCTGATTAATAATCGACTTTATAACTTGATCACAAATTCATTGCTTCATAAAAAGTTTCACTGGTCAAATTGCAAAAGAAATCAAGCATAAATTATTTATAAACTTTTGATTGTTTAACTGTTAACATGATGTAATGCATTGCAATGTTACATATTTCCTTTCATAGAAATGTTATTGTTTTGATTTAAATTTGATTGAAAAATAATAAGAATTCTTGTTATAAAAATTTATTTAACAGTTCAGTTATTGTTAACTATTATTCGTTTATCAGATTACATGTCATTAAATTACATAAGTTCAATCAAAAGTTTTGCAATGCATTTGTAAAATATCGAAAAGAGATGTAATGCATTGTAATGTTACATATTTTTCTTTTATGAAAATGTTGTTGCTTTGATATAAATTTGATAGAAAAATAATTCAATTCTTGTTATAAATGTTTACTTAACAGTTTGTTATAAAGTATTAAAATAGCAATACTTATCACAACGTTTTAGACCAAAGTTTAATTTAATTTTGCCCTTGAGAAAAATTAAGAATCTATAAAGCAGATCGCAGTTTGAAAGTGTTTCCGAATCGTTTCGTCATTCCCTCGAAACTAATAAGCAAATAAAGACTTATTTATCCAAAACTCTTCTACTGAACAGTTACTTTATTTTTTGAAAACTATCATCCCACTCTGTACAAAGGACTTAAGGGGATGTCGTACAATAAGTCGACTTCAACGCCTTTGGTCACAGACACATTACTACATAAAAGCTTCCATGTGCCAAGTTGTAAAAGGGAGAAAGACCTCGCAAGTAAAAGGCTCGGAGGGAACAACTGCAACTGTTATCCACAGATGTTCTGCCTCGCAGCCATCAAGAGGTGCTGTTATCTGTCAGACAAATGCAGCAATTGAGAGACGAGCTTCACAAGAGGAGGATACTCGTTAAATAATCCTTTGTTGCAGTAGAGTGAGAGGAGGAATGAATTAAGAGAATTTCTGCTTGCCCATTTAATGGGTGCACATAAAGTTTAAATCGATACCGAGCACTTTGAATGGCACTCTAGAGATGTGGAGGAAATGTTCAAATGGCTGTTATTAGGAAAAAATGATGTCAAGTTTTAAGTAAAAAGCCTTAGTATAAGGATCATAAACATTACCTTTTAATTTTAAAGAAGATTAATATTTAAAAAAATCATTTATTTGGATCATTTTTGGATTGATTTATGGTAGAATATTTTCAATGAGATCTTTAAAAGTATATAAATGTCGTTGAATTTATCTGTCCCAAATTAATAACAGGCAAAATAAGATATTGTTTAAATTTCGGTGTTCAGTAACTTGACATAAAAATAAAACAAATAGTATTGTGACTTATTGTTTCCATAGTTATTTTCTTGCTCTTTCCTATACTACTAAGCAAATAACAAGTTAATTATCGAAACTTTCTGAGAGTTAAAAAGTTAAATTGTCTTAAAGTTGTACTTAAATACAAATTGTATACTGATATCTCTATTATATATTTAATATAAATTGATCGTTTATTATTATATTTTAATACAAATTATTCCTTTTACTATTATATTTTAATACAAATTCCTCCTTTTCACTACTATACATTAATACACATTGCTCTGGGTATTTAAGTAAATGCCCTGATTAATAATCGGCTTTACAGAATTTGATCACATATTCATTACTTCATAAAAATTTTCACTGGTCAAATTACAAGAATATGAAGCATAAATTAATTTTTAATTTATGATACAACTGTTATAAAGTATTTAAATTGCAAAATACTACACACGATGTTTTAGAACAAAGTTGAATTTAGCATTACCCTTCAGAAAAATTAAGAATCTATAAAGCATATAACTATTTGAAGGTGTTTCCGAATTACTTCGTCATTCAATGAAAACTAATATGTAAATAACGAGTTATTTATCCAAAACTCTCCTTGAGAACAGTTACCTTGTTTTTTGAAAACTGCCATCCCACTTCGTACAAAAGCCTTAAAAGAGGTCGTACAATAAGTCGACTTCAACGCCTTTGGTCACAGACACATTACTACATGAAA